>KV750677.1:0-47533 GCA_001692915.1 Glonium stellatum
ACGAAGGCGAAGGCGAAGGCGAAGGCGAAGACAGAGGCAGAGACAGAGATAGAGACGGAGGGAGAAGGAGAAGAAGGAGAAAGGCGGGGGGTGGTGAACGTCCCACCCTACCTGGGCATATTGTACACGCCGCTGACACAAAACGACATCGCCAGGCCCCAAAACCGTAAACTACCCGCCGCCGTCCGGCAAAAAGCCCGACGCGACCTACGTCTTCCAGACGACGCCGGAAACCGCGCTGCTGTACCGCCTCAACGGCGACTACAACCCGCTGCACGCGACGCCCGAACCCGGCGTCAAGATGGGCTTCGGCGGCCCCATCATCCACGGCTTGTTTTCGTGGAACTGCACCGCCCACGGCATCCTGCAGTGTCTCGGCGGTAGCGACCCGGCGAATATCAGGGAGTTCCAGGCCCGCTTTGCGAGTCCTGTTAAGCCTGGCGATAAGCTCGTCACTGAGATGTGGAGGATGGGCGGGGCGGATAAGGATGGGTTCGAAGAGGTAAGGTTTGTCACGAGAGTTGAGGGCGGGAGGGTATGTTTAAGTAATGGGAGGGCGGTTGTTAGATGTGTGGGTAGTGCAAAGGGGAAAGTTCCGGCGATGTTATGAGGTGGTGAGGGGGTGAGACTTCTGTATATCGAAGCTGTGGTATAGTAGGCTCTATGGTTTGATATCTCCGTGGTGGATTGTTGCTCCAATGACATCCGTAACAGCACGCTGGCCTTCCGATGTAGGTGTTGGCTGGTGAAAAAAAGTAATTATTTACAAACAGAGTCGAGTATTCTGCCGAGTTTCGTCCATCAACTTACCATTCGTGCCATTCAAGAAATACGGCTTCGGTCCCTTCCCCACATAAACATATTCCAACTTTTGGATCGGCTAGAAAACACGAAGAACACCAAGAACACCAAGTGGGTCTTATCTGAAATCACCTCGACCCCTGAAACCGGGACTCTTGCGTGATGACGTGTGCCGTTTGCGTTTTTTTTCCCTCGGAACCAGAGCTAATGCGTTTTAGCTAGGTGATTGGAATCCACTTTTTCAGATCCCTGCATGCCCACAGATATCTTTGCAAATATATATTCAAAATATATGGTGCAGTCTTTCATCCAATCAGCTAAAAAGAAGCTGGTTCTAGGCCACGTAAGTAATCACTTGCCACAGTTCGATAGCGTTTCAAACGTCTGACAGTCATAACAGGTGGCCCAATGGCAAGGCGCTTGACTACGAGCTGCAAAAAGCAGTGGCGGAAATCAAGAGAGTATGTATCCCTCCTCATCACGGTATCAAAAAACGTGACTAACAGCTATCGATAGTTCCAGGTTCGACCCCTGGCGTGGTCATCTTTTTTTGCCTCCTGAGGCAAGAAGGAGTGGCTTTTAACTCCCAGGACTTGGAGACAAATCCATCTCACTGCTCTTTTCTCCTATGAGTGTTACTCTATTTTTGCCATTTATCCTATCGCTTCCAGGTGTGGCATCCTGGGATACACTGAGTGAGTAGCCGTCAATCCCTTAAAACGCTTTATGGAACCATGTAAGTCGGTCTTTCACGCAAGAGAAGTAACAACCTTTATGAGCAATACCCTTTTTAGTAACGATCCTAGAACGACATTTCCGATGCCATGTCGCCAACATGCCGCTTCTCTAAAGGCTCATGCCTGTTATATACTCTTTCCTCTAGTGGAAACTTCGTCGGAATCCTATTAGAACCAAAATTGGAAAGATTCGCCCAAGCTCCGTGTCTTGTTGTGTCCTTCGAAAAATACCGTGTCCCTACCGTGCTTTCAGTGCATCAGATCTAACTGTCACGAGGGTTAAATTCAGTATCTTAATTAGAAGAATCGTTTCAAGACGGTAACCACGACATCATATTCATTTTCCTGCCCTTGGAGAATAATTTGTACTGCTTCAACTTGGCTCTATCCTCCGCGTAACATCGATCCTAGTGCTTTAGTGCACTACTGCGCATCCTCAACTAGGCCGACATCTTATAAAGCATCAGAAGCCTTACACCTTACGCCCTCGAAATACCCACCAGCATATTCGTATTCAATCATAGGACGCCCAGAATGAAACAATATACCTAATCTTCACCGAATTCTTAATTTCCAAAAGAAAATATGGAAAACCAACCCCATCGTAGCAAGGGGAGAGAGAACAGAATACGATGGTTGAGAAGGTCCAATGCCGAGCCCTCTTAATGGATATAGTAACACACGGCCTAATATGAACACGATCGCATGGGATGGTACAATGTCCAAGCGGAGAGGAGTTCTACTGCACAAGGATCTGATTGAGAAGAACACACAGTTGTCAGTGCTTATCAGATATTACCCCTATTTTGACGACTGGAAACGACGATTTTCGGTCCAGATAACGTTTCATACAAAAAAGACTAACCGCTTTATCCTACGATAAAGGCCCCTCTATCTATGCCCATAATCCTAAAGGATTTCTTGTTCTCCTGTTAGCGGGGCTAGATCCTATCCGCGCCTGTAGAGCTATTCAATTCTAGACCTTTTAGCGTATCCCTACGGTGCTATGAAAGGGAACAGTGAATTTGCTAAGTGTCAAGTTACTCAGGCTCTGGGGCTTGCCTGGAGCTGCAAAGAAGGCGTTTCGTGAGCACGGCTGAAATTACACGAAGCACAGAAGGGGCTCACGTACCGAGTTCCCGGCCCTTGCATAATGCACTGAAATGTGGGTGTTAAGGAGCACTAGAGAGGTAGTTAAATTGGTGCCGCTCTGGCAGCGACCAGCACCAATGGCATGTCTGTGTACGTGTTTTTTCCTGGTTATTGAGTCGAGCTAGCTATTTGTAAAGAGAAAGTTCGCCGTTGAGTCAACGGCTGCTGGATGCCATTGACCATAGTTAATGGAAAATGGTTTAGCAGAGCCATATGAATGTGATCTGAGTATCTGACAAGCTCTCTTCGCGCTGTTCTTTTTCATCATTCTTATCATGATCGGATGGCGGCCTCGGCGCTTGCTTTGCTTAGTTATCAGACCGTACAACTTCTATAACATCAAGCTCGAAACACACGTTCTCTGAATTAACTCCCGTGGAGCGGATTTAGGTTAATTTAAAAAGCAGAGCCATTTGTGGTAATATTCAAGATTTTACTCTAACTAGAAACTAAGGCTTTAGCTAACATCAGAATAGTAGGGGCCACTACTATGCTAAAATGGTATTAATCAGCACTATCCTCTTTGGGCTGCCAACCTGTATTTTGAAGTTATGGTGCTAAAGGTTACGTATTAGTACGGAGGAGATGCTCTAATCTGACAATTACTAGAACCTGTCGAATTAATATGTCTCCCTGTGTGCTGTCAGGTCCTGCTAATCATTGATAGATGCCTGCATTCGTCAACAGTTGGGACGGAGGAGTGAAAACTAGATAATGCCGACATCAAGTGGTTGTTCAAATCCGGCATGAAGAACGTCGAATTTAGCGCGAAGCTCGAGTCGAAGAGACGGACGTTGTGACAGCGTGCCTGTTGGTTGAACCTAGCGCCGTTTGCGGCATCAGTTTGGTGCAATTCTAAAGCACCTTTGGCGCATATGAGTTGCTAGATGACATCCCAAAAACCCGAAAGATTGGTTAAGAAGATGGTCAGGAAGCAGTAACTTCTGACAATATCAAAAGCAACCGCAAGCGTTTTACTAATGATCTTTGGATTCATCATACTGGGACGCGATTTCATTGTCGTACTTAGTTGTCCTGCTGGCTGAAATACGTTAACGCCGACTATGTCAGCGCAACCTAGAAAGCCCCTGGTTCTCATAACGGTGTTCAGTTCTGCTGAAGCTGCCGTCCTTCAAACCAAGTAGCATTCGTATGATAAGTAATTTTCAAATTGGCTGTTGGATAAGCCATGGTGCCGGGGCGAGCCTTGTCAATTAGGTCAGATGCGCTCCTCATCTTCGTGAGCCCATGGGCGTTAAGACGAAGTCTTAGAGTTCGTTACTTTCAGAGTTCTTGGCAAATTCTGGCCTTGCTAGTACGAGAGATGGCCGGTTTTTGACTAAGAGAAAACGGTGTCCAGAGATGCCTGTCCGGTAGAGCGTAGAAGTCCAAAACTGATCAGTGTGTTTTGACCCCTTTGTGCGTCCTGGGCTGTGAATCAGAATCTCATGCACATCTTCGTATAGTGCAGACAAAAGTGGATGGCTTTGCTAGTTCGACATGTAGCATAGCACATGGGGAATAAGCCGGAAGTCTGGATGTCATGTGTGATTGAAGTGTGAAAGTTGGAGTATTATTTGGGCCAGGAATATTTGTAGGCCGTTACTGCCAGCGTCATTAGTGACGGCACTGGTGCACTAGGTGTAAGGAGGAAACCGGCGATCATGAAGGTGCACGATTAATCATTCTTATGACTTAGATTCATCCGCTGACTTGCTAGCGGTTAGTCAATCGAGTGTGCTGAAGAATTCTATTTTACCGCTAGCTTCGTTTTTAGCATTAATTCTCCTCACAAGTGAGCAACTTCTTCAAAGTCATCGGAGTCAGTTGGTCTCTCGGGATGCTAGTGCGGCGAACGTGGGAGTTGAAAACCATTCTCTTTCTGTTTCTATTCACGAATTACTATGCGTTCGGCACGGCCGTTATTCGTTCGGACAAAATTCTCCCTCGCCTCGATCCCCTTTCTGGTCCTTCAGAACGGGGCAGGGAGGAGCAGTCAGAGGAACTGATATTTGCGGCTCTGGTCATAAAACCTAGAGGCTTTATTGCTGCCCATATCATTATTGGACAGTCCTTGAAATTTTTAGAAGTTCGATGGCGAGGGTATATGTCTAGTCATATACGAGTCCATCGTTTCAAATGCCTCCGCTATATGTTGGTTGTGGCGTATGACCGTCCGTTTGAGATTAGGAAAATTCTGTCTAGCTGGGTCTCGGCCAGCCGCGCGTATGTTCAACATGAACCGGTGTTCTGAAATGTTGAATTTGATGGTGGGTGGAAACTCGGTCTGAGCGGCGCTTGAAAATATAGAATTCATTTTTACGGAACGAAATATCATTAAAAAGAAGTAGCTTCGTTCAATTCAGTTCTTACGAAACTCAGGTGACTCAGGATAATAAAGGGGATATATCTTCAGCAAAGGCTATCCATACGTAAATGTTGGAGGTCCAAGATCACGTGTTGCCAAAACCTTGGCTTGAATTGGGGAACCATGAGACTCGAAGGAAAGCTCAAACTGAGAACGGAGCAATGGAAAAATATTAGAATTTCAAGCCGGCACTTCTCTGGGGTTACAGGCATTGTTACCAGGTCCTGGTCACGAATTTTCCGAGATTAATTTTACCCCACAGTACTTCTGTCACGAGTGACACGATAGTGGCACGAATTCATCAAAATTCAAAGTGGGAAAAAGACTCAGTTCCCCCGCGGTTCAGCGGGACGACGGACGATGTCACGGCTTTGAACCCTTGTAACTATGGGGAAACACAATAATGTATAGGTATTGCGGGGAAGATCGGTTGGCGAAATGACAGCAATATAGATGATTCCAGAACATTTCCCTTTATTTCTGCTTTGCATGGAATTGTCAAAGCGAAGAATATAATGCGGATAATGTGAGAATAACGTCAGGCCTGAGCCGGCTTCGTTCGTTTCCTGTCACGGCGCCGGTCTTACAAAACACGGTGTGCCACCAGCTGAGTAACGAGCTGAGTGCGCTGAGGGCCGTCGGCTGTGTACGGTACATCACCTCATCCTCGCCTTGTCCGGCTTGTTGATCGAGCCTTTGCTCGCTGCCTGCCGCTCAGGTTTGACTCGGGGCCTCAAGTGTGGCCTAGATCGGTGTGCTTGGTGTGCTTGGTTGTGTGCCCCTGGTGCCTTAGTATGATTGAAACCCGCAGGAGGGCTGCCTGCTTCGTTAAGTTGGATTGGTGGGGTGTTGGTGTTGGCGTTCAGGGGGCGAAGGCTGCAGAAGCAAGGAGAAGTTTGTCAGATTGCAGCTAGAAGCGGGCGCATCGGACGAGTCCTGAAACCGAAATGCTTTTTCAATACACAGTAATCGACGGCCGGGCCTGCGGTCCCTCTGCGCTATTGCTCAACTCGCAGCCAAAGGCTGGCGTCGGGCGGTGGTGAAACCAAGCGGCAGGGCACATGTCGAAGAAGGCTGAATTGGGGTTGGACCGGGCGGACTGGAGCTCAGAGCGAGGATCGAGGATCGAGGATCGAGGAGCTAGGAGCTAGGAGCAGGAGCAGCGAGGGAGCTTAGAAGCGATGGTGCCACCCAGGGCGCGAGGGCATGGAAGAGCATGGGAGGTATGGGAGGGTATGGGAGGGTATGGGAGGGCATGGGGGTGCCACTCTGCCACTCAGCGGCCGACGGTTGCGTTATTCGAGGCTAAATTAAGAAAGCACTGACCAATACCGCACCACTGCCTCCCGCTAACTTCTTTAGGCCTGCATTACGAGCCCCCTGGCCCGGCTGCCTTGAACATAAAGAGACCACGTTGCCTCTTCCACAGTCTGATATTTGTCTCTACACCCGCCCACACCATCCAGATGCAGAACCATTGCAGTCAACCACCATGGGGGCAGATTCACTTCCGTCTACATTCACCGCTTTGATCACTTCAGACATGATTTCCCAACAGCCTGATTCCTCTCCCGCTTACTCCGTGCCTTCCACTACCATCAAGATGGAGGACCTCCAGACTTTCTATCAATCCTCACCCTCACCCTCACCTGAGACCCCGACACCCACTTTAAATGATTCCAAACCCGAATCCAAACCAGCCAAGAAGCGGAAGTCATGGGGCCAAGTGCTTCCAGAACCAAAGACAAACCTTCCCCCTCGTAAGCGAGCCAAGACAGAGGATGAGAAGGAACAACGCCGCATAGAGCGCGTAAAACGAAATCGCCTCGCCGCACACAACTCTCGTGAACGAAAGCGGCAAGAGGTTGAGCAACTACAGTCAGAAAAGGAGGCGTTGGAGCGGAGTATGAAGGCCATGCGGGAACAGATGAACCGGATGGCCGCCGAGCTCAAAGCCTTCCGTGAACGCCACCCAAACAGTCTTCCGGAATCCAGCATTACCACATCTATCGAAGACTATGATATCCTCCTCCAATCAGACACCATCTGCCCTCGCCAGGCATCATTTCCAAGCCCAGAGTCCATGGACAGCATGGACACCCCCCGAGAATCCTCAAGCCAGCCATCAACGCCCGCTTACAGCGAGACGGCCGCGATCGAAACCGACCAGACACAACATCCTGCTGCGATGCTGTGTGACCTGCAGTGTCAGTCGGTTTCCCCGCGCCTCTCGACTACAAGCCCGTCAGCGTTCCAAATGTCGATGGCTTTCCTTATTCTCTTCAACCTCCAGATCTCTATGATGAGAATCCTGTCGACAACTTTTTCGACCTTAGCGAGTTCCCTGACGCTCCCGAATCTAGCCTCGTGGACGCCTCGCAGGACTTCTTCAACTCGTCGTTCATGGCGCAGGACCCTATCATCAACCCGTACGGCCTCTGTGACCAAATTGGCGCGAAGCACTTCGATTTGCAGGCAGACTCAGGCGCAACAAATTTTGTTAGCGACGAGACTAGCCTCGCAGCTGAGGTTTAGCGCTGGTATGGCACAACGGTCCAACGGGCTTGGTGGTAAGGCTGCGTTGGATCGTGATGAGTGGAAGAGGCATGTGAGGCAGCAACGACTCAGATTGTCAAGGCATCAAGGAGAGTTATCATTAGAGCAAGAGATTAAAAGATCGTGTGCGGCGCTAGGCAATTGTTTTGAAAAGCCGCATCGGAGGCGAAAGTTTTACAAAGGATTGTGACGGTGTTCAGGGAGTTCTACGGATGGGCTGTGATGTATTTTTCCTGGCAAGAAGTTTTTGGTCGGCTGAGGTTGAGGGAGACGTCCCGAAGCCTTTTGAGTCGAAGAGTCCAAATTCAATAATTGCCCCCCTGGTTGGCGGGTACAGTTGATGGATGGTTTTGGGGGTATTCTATGTAGCGTTATTTTACGAACAAGATGTCCCACCTCTCAACACGAACATGGTTTTACTTTTTGGTGATGACTCCTGCGATTCTTCTATATGGCTGCCTTGTCTTGACCTAGGATAATGACATGTCACGGCTTCTAATCACACATCCCTAACTAGTCTATCTTTAGCTAGGGGTATTAGCTTTGATGCACCATTTTATCACAAGGAATTATCCTTACATGAAGCTACTCACAAAGGTATTCACGAGCGTCTCTCCAACCTTTATGAGCTCAGCAATGTACGTCTGGCTCGCTGCCTCAGCCGTTTTCTACTCCATCTGAACAAGTCTTAATTCAATTTTAAATTATCTTCAAATTTCATAAGGTTATATACAGGCCTTATAACTCTGTGTTGAATATCCAAGGTCACACTGGTAGGTCTGAATAAGTCTACAAGATTTCGTTTAGTATGAAACGGGAACGAGGAGTGCCTTTACAAAAAGTTAAGGACAAAAATAAATCTTACGAACCATGACAACCTTGGTCTATCTAGGTTAGCCTTCCGTTCTTATCATGGCTGATAGCTGCATAAGAAATCCACGTCAGCGGCGGACAAGACGGGATTCTTTCACGCTAATACTTCTAGAAATATGAAAGATAGGCTGGGTATCTCCGCCGAAACGTTACTAAACATTACTCATAGAATATGTTTAAGGGCTTGTACAGTTCAAGACAGCACGTTTTTTTCTATGATCCTATAATATTTTGAATCTGTCAGCGAACTGCATTGCACACTTCCAAGGGCCTAACGATCTGGCTCGTATGATGATTAGGGCCTGGTAATTCTTACATCTGTGATTTGCCTAATTAATTCTTTAAGGCCATGGGTCTTCCTTCCTGCATCGGTATCCCTACATGCTAGACAAGTCCAGTACAAGATTCAGGGGGGGGATCTAATCCTCATTCGTGAAAAGAGTTGCGAACCATACGCTTACTACAAAAGCGCCATTTTGGACCCCAAGGCGAAACTCGGGATTCTGATGGATCGCATGCTCGCAGCCACGTAGCTGGAAAAAAATCTACAAAGTCATATCTACCCCTTTCCGGGAATCTTGATGGGTATTCAAGCACTAGAACGATATCTCGTGGTGAGTTTGAAGGGGCGGGTTTCTTGGCTTGCAAACCGGGGATCATAAAACTAAACGCAGAGATTTGCAGGGCATGCATACTTGGATGGGTGAATGTGCGGTTAAAACCTATGAGGTACCAGTTGTAAATAAAAGGCTTAAAGGGGGCTTTGAGTAATTTTTTGAGCCACTTTGGTTTTGACAGCTTGTCTCAAGGGTTCAACTGCGAACACAGCGTTCTTTAAAAAAAAAGCATTGATTATGTTCATCATCTCACATTATTCTCCGGTTCGCGTTAACTTAGGAACAACGTTCTTAATCTTTGTATGCTTTTCGAGGTACACCCCAAACTTTCCGCGAGAAAGTCATGGTGTAGGGCTGAGCTCGCATGTTGATGAGCACAGTATCTCGCAACTACTTCATCACAGTGACGTCAATTCTTCGATGATCGGTTAAAGCCTACACCAACCCCAAGTCATAGAGAAATCTCCAATCTCCCTAAGTGTGCTATTAAGTTTTACACGATTCTGTAAAAACCGCAATCTCTTCAATCTTACCTCAAAGCATTAAACAAAGTATTCAATATGCCACGCGACGGATCTGGCCGCTCTGACAACGCTATCGAGACGGGCGAGGATATGGTTCACGGAACGCAAGGCGAGGTACGCTTAGCTAACCTTTTTTTTCGATTAAGTACTACTCGATCCAGCTTTGGCCCAGAAAATAGTCTCTTTCCTCCGCACTTCTCAACCGCTGCTAACAACACCCTTCCAGCCTAAGATCTACCGCGCCGAGCGCACTGCAACACCACCTACTGAGGAAAAAGGGCAGGCGATTGAAGGCCTGAACGCGAGTGGAGGCGGTAGTCAGGGGCTCGGGACGGGCCAGGGACGGCACGCAAACGACTCGAATAAGCCGCCGCTTGTGGACGAGCTCACTGAGGGAAAGAAATAAAGGAGTAGGGGATCTCGAGGAGGAAGAGACGGAGCGATTGCCATGACTGGAGAGAAACCCAACTGCATTTAATGAAAGCGATGTCTACGCATGAGAGAGATTTGCAGATAGAGAAGTGAGGCAGCCCTCACGAGCACCAGCGTGCTCAACTGAATTGATCATGGAACCAATACCTCAAGCAATCTTATTTGCCAGTGACTTTTGTTAAGTTGTACCCTCACCTAGCTTTCTGCTGACTTTTGACAATTATGAGCGCAAATGATAATCCAACTACGCTCTAACAATACAAGTATTATCTGCACAATTCTCTACTCGAGCCACAGAACCTCTCTAAACCGACCTTAATTTCTTCTAGTAAACCCCGACGTCTTGCCCGGCCCTTGCCAGCACCTCGAATACTCTTGGTGGCAATTTATATCTGATGAGACCTGCAAAGACCATTAGGTCCTTCGCCGTTTGCAGTAAGTCATCTGCAATTTTCTTCCTTGTCCAGTCCTCATACTGCGAGCCCAGCAGCACTTCACGGTGACGGCCACAGCATGTGATAGTCCACATGAGCAGATTGCCAATGTTGCGTGCGACCTCGGGTGGGTAAGTGGAGAAGTTGGTCGCGCAGGAGCGGATCGCGGGAAGGGAGCCTAGGGCTCTGAGTGGAAGGAGGGATGTACTGGTGATGATCTAAATAGTGTGAGTTAGCATACGATTTGCGTAGCGTTGTATGACCAGATAATGGGAAGCATAAAGGAGATACAACCCGGAAAAGTTAAAGGGGTAAGGCGACTTACATCCAAAGCCTCTGGCCATCTGCCTGCTTCGACTGTTTTCTTCGCATTGCTCATGTCCAGCAACAGCTTAATAGTATCCCGATTCCTAGCGCTGATTTTGCCGTAGTAAGATGAATTTGTGTCGTACATCGCGATCATACTCCTGGCAAGGTCTGCTGGATCGTCAATCGACGTTAAGCTCAAGCTCGATCCCGGCTGCTGTGGTTGTTGTGGTTGCCCAGCTACTAGAGCTGTTGCGCGAGGTTTTAGCGGTTCTAGACGCAACGGTTCTTGACCAAGGTCTGTAGAGATGGCTTCTGAGAGGGCACGGTTCAGAATAGAAACCACATTGTCGAATTCCTCGGAGAGATGGTACAGAAGTACAGCGTCTGTTGTTCGCCCGCTGTCATCCGCGACCTTTGCTGCTTGAATCGTGATCGTCTTCAAGAAATCCTTCTTGTCTTCAATCTTGATTAGCGGCAAGCGTTGCTCGATTGCACCCTTGATGCTTGTGCCATCAGACCTTATATCGCCTAGCAGCTCAGCAAACTCTCGAGTCTCAAGGACTAGCTCGCGGAGCGCTTCGTGACAGAGGGCAGCCTGCTGTTTGCCCGCCTCACCAGGAAGATCGGTATTTAGGCATATCAGAGTCAGATAATCTGTAGCAGCTTCTGCCTTGGCAGCGCGGAAGTCTCTTGTGTAGTATCCGATCATTTGCCCGAAGTTAAGTTGCGGTTTCTGACTCGGCGTGAAGGTTACTGCTAAACGTTAGCACAATACATGACTTCTAACAATGACAGTACTTACAAATCTCCGAGCCTGAGCTGCTCCAGTCGGCTACCCGTAATAGACCATAGTAGTCTAAAGCAATTGCAAAGTGCACCGCTGCAGTGTAGTTGTACTGGTACAAATAACTGACGGCCTGCTCGAACATTCCAGCCAGTATTTGTAGAAAGAAGAATGTGCCGTATCCACCAGCATTTTCGGATCCTGGAGAAAAGTGGCGTTGTCCAATATCAGAGATCGTCGTTCTCAATTCTTCTAGACCGAATGATTCCGCGGGGGAGTCTTCAGAACGGACAGTTTCTCGAACAAGGTTGAACTGTAACCACACCCAATCCTCCATGTTTTGTCCAATTCCTTCTATGTTCCGCCTGCTCAATTCGCATCGTCCTATAACTTTGTAGCATGCTGTACAATAAGGATCATCATCAGCAGCAGCTATCCTGGCCCGGGATGAGAACGTATTGTTGATCCTGGTTTGTAAATCGTGATTCAACCTCCTGTCAGGATCTTTAGTGTAATAGGCTATGGCAGATATGAAAGCTCTGTCATGGGCCTTGAAAAAGGGTTCATTTTCAGCGACATATTGCGCGGCTTCTTTGGTAAGACCGCTACGGAGAAGATGAAAAACAAGAACCCATGGATAGTCACCATCTTGACCATTTCGTCTGAACAGCTCGTTCTCGGCGCCGAGTTCCTTTCGAGCGGATTTTAGTCGAATATAGGCACGGACCTTGTTTATAGTTGAAGGTACTCCTCCAAGGTTTGCTTCTCTGGGGTTCTTAGATATTGCTGTCTGGAGCTGATTGAAATAGCTGGGAAATATGTCAGTAAACTTTGTGGAGAAGGGTGAGTTGTATGTACTGTTTCTCTAAGAATTGTCGAGAGCCATCAATAATACGTTTCCGCAGTGCAATGCTCTTATTTGAGGTTGACGTAGGGTCGAGATAGTATGTTGAGTAATGACGCTCCTTGATAGCTCCCGGATCTGATGGCCGTGAAACTTTGGGATTTTCCTTAGTAATCGAAATAATAGCGTTATATGAATCCACGAGTTGTTGCGTATTCTATAATTAAAACATGAGCCTTCCAGATGCCAGTATAGTAAGAATAAAGGCTAAACTCACATCAATGCCGGATTGAAACTCAACCTCAGCGAATTGCTGAAGTATCGGATACACCACCTCCTGCAGTCTTGCAGCATTGAGCTCCTTGACTTTAGCTGCGTATTTCTCCTGCTTGTCTCTATCGAACCTGTCCTGCGGCGCAGATTGCGGGCCAGCTCCTGCTTTGTCCGAATTATCCTGGAGAGTACTCATTCGGCCTTGAAAACCAGTAGCAGGTGAACCGATAACCGACCTCATGCCAGATGCACCAAATGACATGCCAGTTACTGATGTTGTCGAAGCACCTAGCCCCCGCCCTCTTCGAGTCGATCTGCCAAAAGCACCCCGAGCAGCCTGACTTTGAGTGGCGCCAGTACTTGAAGCCAAGTTCTCACTCTGTTTAGCTAATCCAAAATGCTCGTATATCCGCTTGCGTTGTGCATCCCATTCCATTTGGACATTTTCCTCTAAGAAAGTATCGAAATCACGCTTGGACTGTTCCAGACCCTCTTGTATTAATGCAAGTGTGGATTGCGATTGTAGGTTCGCAATATACCCATCAATATCAGTGTCCAGGACATTCGAACTGGGGCCGGTAGTGCTTAGACCTGCCTGGGCGCTGAATTGGTTAAGGTCTCGAAGGGTACTTCCGGTTGAAACACCAGATGCTGCGAGTAGGTAGTGCCTAGGACCTTCAAGTTAATTCAACTACCGAATTATGTGCTTCATCCCTCAACTTACGCTCTACTATCTTGAGCTTGGGGAGCTGAAGGTCCACCTCCAAGATTTCGGACCTTCCTTGCAATATCTCCCAACCCAAGCTGCAAACTCGGCAAATCGCTGAACTGATTCGCTCCATTCTCTTGGTTACTCCTCTTCCTCCCTCGCTCTACAAGGTGATCGAAATGTGCAGATCGCGCTGGAGCATTTGTTGATTGCGAAAGAGGGCCACCTTGCTGCTGTGTTTGCCCCTGCTGTGAATCTATGGTGTTTGGTTGCGGCTGGGCTGTTGAAGCTCCGAGACCACTAAATAGAGAGCTTGATACATTCGGCTGCTGCTGAGCCTGGTTGGCTGAAGCTCCTGGGCCACCAAATAGTGAGCCGGTTGTGGTCGATTGTGGCTGAGGCTGAGCTGTCGAAGCTCCTAAGCTACCGAACGAAGAGTTAGTAGTGCTAGATTGCTGAGGCTGCGCTGTTGAGGCTCCAAGGCCACTGAATAGGTTGCTTGTTATAGTTGATTGCTGCTGTGGAGCTTGTAAGGTGTTGGTATTTCCGATACGTCCAAACAAGCCCCCAGTGTTTTGTGCCTGTGACCCGGCCGTGCCTGTACCTGCGAAGCGGTTGTTGGCGAATGGGTTGGACGACTGCGGCTGAGGGGTCGATCCTAGATTAGAGAATAGGCTTTGTTGCGCGGGTGCTGAAGTGCCAGTTGTGCTAGTTGTGCCAAACAGTGAACCGCTAGACTGCGCTGAAGTTGTGGGATTGCTTGAGAAAAGCGAAGGCGTGTTGGAGCTCGTCTGACCAGTATTCGAAAACATGGTCCTAGGAGGAATGGGGGTGGTCAGCTCAGCGGGCGCTGAGGTTGGCGGTGTTGTTGCTGTTTCTTTGAAATAATCGCGAGGCGCGAGTTAGGGATCCGCTTTTCTCGCGGCGAGTGGGACATGGGCCCAGCGTACCTCACGAGTCGGGCACCTCTTGCCAAGCCCGTGAATGCGGAGAGGCCGCAGGCGCAGATTTAAATGCATGAAGTATGAGAAGAATACTAGGTAGACCAGGGGTTTCTTTTACTTGCGTAAGTGCTTGGCAGCATCTACAGTGTTTCGCACTTGCTTTTAGACTTCGAGGCTGTTTAGTCTCCAACATTCCTGCCAGGTCCCTAACAGTTCGCCTACTTACTGAGAATGATGACTATTCTAGGTCACAACAACCTTGCTTAGATTTAGTTGCACAACCCACGCGCATCGCCTGCAGTCCGCTCGCCTACTTTAACGACCCTGAGGACAAATACAAAAGGCACTAGATCTACTACTTAATTGCTAGGGATAATCAAGCATGCTATCAGGTCGGGTACACATGAAATAATGCCTTTTTTAGACGGGTTCCAAGGGAATCATATTGATGTCTGAATAGTTTTAGAGACAATGGGTCTAAAAGGTTCCATGTGCTATAGACAATCTAGCTATACAGGCTCTTGTGACTAAGAGAGCGTTGTACAACACTACTCCGTTATATGTGACATAGCAAAGGCAAATGTCAGACATTACAACTCCGGTTCAAGTAGTGGAGGACCAACACTATTATGGAAAAGCGAGCCCAAGACATTCGAGCTTCCGATTTCGAACAGACTTCATAGCCTTCATAACTGTATCGTCGCCGGTTGAACCAACTCAATAATGCGGCAGATGTAAGGAAGCAAGTTGGATTGGAACGCACAAAGCGAACTAAGAGTTCAAGATGGCTTCAGTACTCGAAAAATCCAGACCGCCTCTCATAATATGATATCAATCGACTTTAGCATAATTGTTACTTCTTGAGTAGCTCTTTACTATGTTTGCCAATTTAATCCTGCCAAATCATCTGCCGGAACTGAATATTTCCGCCAACTAACAATATGAAATGACAATGAGTTTGCACGATCAAACACTACGCCCTTGCATTGCAAGTTGAAAAGTGAGGCGAAAATAGATATATAGTTCGATTGAAAGGAAAATATAAGCTGCAATGAACAGGTATGAAATCTTTGTTACACTCTCCCTCTTGATATATGGTTGCAATTCTGTAATTTACAGCTGCTCTAAAATATTGAAACTTATCACTGAAGCGATTACCAAGAGGGTAGGGAAATCCTTTCAATCTATTTAAATCCATGGCGCACATTCCGCATTTTATGCCAGTGCCATTGCCCTGGGAACGCAGACCAGCAGAGTATATTCCAGGCCATGGATGGTACCAGAGTGGAGAACACCTTCGTAGGGTGAAACCGCATTATGCATTCGTTTGGCCCAAGGACGGCAAAAGAGGCAGTGCGATGGGAAGATGGAAGGATATTTTTGCAAACGAAGGCCCAGATATTCATGTAACGATCAGCGCTGACAAGCGAGATGCTCTCTACAATCGGCAGAGGAGAGCTCGGTGGTCTCGATGGACGGAATTAGATGATAGAGAACCAGACGGAGCCTTGGCATATCGGCCACCATGGGTCCGGTCTCTTCGTGGACACGAAAAGAAGTATGATTTCCGAACTCGAAAATACCGAAGACCCGAATGGAATACATGGACAGATGTACGATGGCAAGAGGAGCCGAACGAGGATTTTGATTACCCATACGCGCTAAGAGACCGAGATGGCGAGTGGTGGGAAGATCATCCATAGGAGATAATGATGGGTAGCCGCGATGGCTTGAATCATAAACAACGTTCATGTAGAGCTTCCCAGACCAAATTAGAGGCTCCTTCAGGACTTTCAACTCGCTTACTCCGTCTTGCCGCAGGGGTCATTCCACTACTATCCACAAGCCTGGTGCACTTCGCGCAGCTTGCTCGCCTGGTGTTGGTATATGCAGCAATCATATCCTGTGAACGTTAGTGTCGCTAGCAATAATTTAGATTTGGTGGCAAACCAGGAGGTATTTCAAGTCATTTGGGCGAGGTCTGGAAGCGAGACATCTAGTGATTGCTGGAAACAATGGCATTTTCCCCACACACTCGGCGTCAAGTTTGTAATTTCCGTTTGTCTCTTTTCTTCGAAGAACGCGGAATCTCATGAGTAATGTAGGTAGTCTGAACATGATCTATACTTAAGTCAGTGATGTACAAAGAAATAAGTATGAATTTCCCCTACATTGATAAGTTGATTATCTGCTTCAATATTCACTTTAAACTTTGGATGTTCATGTTTGAACGCATCAACGATTCCAGTAATATCAACCTCCTCGTTATTGAGCATTGCTATTTGATCCCCTTTTTCTACAGCACCTGCCTCTTTTTCATTATCCAGAATATCCACCCAGCCATACTTAGGCACGCGAACGCATGCACTCAGGTCGGGGTCAGCCTTTTGACTCTCTTTTGTATGCTCGAGAATAGACTGCGTCTCCTGGCTTTGCCATGCTGCCTTGAACCTGCTCAAATTTTTGTTAGCACCTAGTGCAGCTTGCCTGAAACCCGTGTAGAATGCTGCCGGGGTCGTGTGCGCGGTCCTGAGAGGTTGTATTATGCGAGGGATCGTAAGACGTAGTTCGTCCAACTATGTCAAAGTCAGGAGGCCATCGACAGCACCTAGGAAGCAAACTTGCTTGTTCTTGTAGTTTTTCGAGGTGTGCAAGAGCTGCCTTGCACTGAGTCTCGTCCCAGTCTGCAGCCGGTTGCTGAGAGCTGCTTACTTCCAGAGCCATGTTTTCAGATAAATGAAGATAGATGAAAAGTAAATAGCAAATGTGGTAAGAAAAATCACAACTGGTCTATTTCGTTAATTCATATATGTTCGCGCCTGCATACTTTGTAGAGAAGGTGAAGGAGCAATCATTCGACATGAAGATACCTTTGTCCTAGAGTCCTGGACAGCTCGCGAATCGGTTGCGCCGCATTCGCTTGATGACTAAACAGGGTTCATGCACCTAGGTATGTAGGTAGGTGGGCACGTGGGTACCTATAGTGTCATGAAACGACCTGAAGGGTGCTCATGAAGAACTTTATCACAAGTACAAAGCACTACTGATAGTTAGTTCTAGTTGGATGTCAAGGGATAAAAGCAATGTCGTGCCTATCTAATTAGCCTCCGATAGGCGTCGTACGGAAAACCTCTCTCATGCACTGTTCGATTTTATCTACACTCTATTCATCACTTAGGAGCACCTCTAGGAGAAAACCCACGGTTTTTATTGTTAATTACCTGCAGATTTAGCAATTCAAATTCAAAAATGTCGCTCATTACGTCCTTTCGCCGCCTTATTTATGCGGTTTCTTATCTTCCGGTTGCAATTGGGGATTATCAAGTTACTAGAAGACCTTAGCCACTACAATATGACCAAGAACGTGACGTCACGACGGTTTAATTGGGTTGCTTTAACTAACTAGAGCTATTGTCGCTACAAAATGGTGCCTGTGAATACGTATTGCAGAATCTCAGGTTGTTATGGCGGGACTACGGCATATTGCGAAGGTAGAGTTTGGATCCCGACAACAAACATCAGCCAACCTTTGGCGTCAAAGACTCGCAGGCGACAAGGCTATGTTGACCGAATAAATTGATTACAGAATACTTGGAGACCTTGCCAAAGAGCTGTGATATCAATTCAAGGGCGCTCTACGTTTAGATCTATACAAGCAGATCCATAAGGACCTTCAGCTCCAACGGATCCCTCGGTGCTGTCAATAATTTGGGCCTCTTAATAAAAATGCTCTTCATTGTTGCTCTGTTTCTCTAAAGGTACACCTCCTGTAATACCGCTGTAAAAGAATTTCCCCATCAGCACGTTACCATCACTAACTCTGTACCCGTGTCATAACGTAAAAGATCATTAGAGCATCGAAAAACTCTCTTAGCATCTAGACAAAGGCAGATATTTATTATAATAAGGAGGAGGGTATTCAAGCACAGAAAGGAGCATCCCTCACTAGTAGTGGGCTTGGCGGATCTCCGAAGGTCGATAGAGCATGTTGGACATGATTTGATATCTAGACAGTAGAGCAATGTGAAATCTTGAAAATCTGTAGCTGTCGGAATTCGCCGCGCTACCAGAAACAGAAATCCCCCGTGACAATGCTACCTACGTACCAATTTCATCCCGTCTACATCCTAATGGGAAGAGGATATGTCATTAAGGTATGGACCATTAACGAGCAGGCTAGAAGGATAGAACGGGACGCAAGAGCACTATATCACACTGTAAAAAGGTGAATGGGTATGCTCGGATGAAATATGATGCAAAGGTAATTCAATCGCTGCAAAAACAGCCACGATAACCTCTGCGGTCACTTGGCGGTGAAACCGAACCCCAACCTCGGGGCTTGCCAGAAGCCTCCATTTTACACACTCCGGATATGTCTAGGAAACGCGAGCATGATATAGGTCTAGGGGACTAACAAAGATATTTGTCAACCATAACAGGAATAGGGATATTTTCCTTGAATCGGATGAAGTTGGCTACGACCAAATTCTGTTTCGAAGTTTGTTGCCTAGGCAGAGAATCGAGCATCAAGCCGGAAAATGGCCTTCGGATTTCGAGTTAAGTATTTGCCACGAATATGTATGCTGTCATTAATAGGCAATCGGGTTATACTGAAGGCGATGCTGTTAATCCTTTCAAAGGTACTAAGTTTAAGGAAAAGAAATGGTAGTCCTTCTATATCAACCACTATAAATCTCACCCGTAGTCAAACTTCCAGTATCCATTTAAGCATAAACTATATCGCCTCAGTAGTCCCCCCAAATTAATCTGTACGGATTAAATTTTCCTTTCGTAGAATCCCTATGCAGACACCAGAATCCTTCCCCTGCTCAGCACAAAGGATAAGGGCTTCATTGCCACTACTAAGTTTGATGGCGAACTATAGAATACTAACTTATTTGAGTCACGTTCACTTATGACCAGAGCAGAGCAGTGAGGTTTGACTTGGTCACGCAAAGATATTGCCCTGAAATTTTAGCTTTGGAAAGTTGAACCCTTTTTGCGGTGCCGCAAAGCCACTTTCATGCTGTTCAATCCAACGTTTCTACCCGATTCGAAAAAGGGAGAGTAGCGGCTTAAATCGAGGGTTCTGCCACGGCGCCGATGCAGGCATCCAGTCATACGTCCATATATCGTAAAAGCCTCTGTTGGCGAGATTCAGACCGGGCAATGCTCATCATAGATGATAATTACGATCGCGATCGCGACGAATCATGCTGTCAGAGAACAGGCCTTGCTCTTCTCTTCTTCCCCTGACATCCCTCCTCCCATTACTGCCATTATTTTCTGGGGTTTCGTCAAATCCGTACCGGCCATCCTGATAGTCGGCTTCTGTATGTCGGCTGTTATTATCCTCATATCGCCCTCGAACTCGTTCTTCGTCATCAACTTCCATAAGGTCACGGTCACGATCAGGTTTCGGAGCGGGTCTTTCAGGCCGCGTGTGTGCTTTGGGGAATTGGTGCGCTGGTCCTCCCTTCATGTAAACATATAGTAATCTGCCGTCGGCCTACTCATAACTATTAGATAGAAGCTAGGAGATGAAGAGATCCCGACAAGTCACGGACATACCTTTTTGTTGTTAAACATAGCTATAACATTCTCTGCGCCCTCTTTCTCCACAAAGAGCATCTCTGCAATAACGGTAGGGTGAGAGCTTGCGAGGCGGCAACTCAGCATCTCTCCTCCTATAGGCGCCATGACAGCTTCAATGTCCGCAGCAGTGGTTCCGGGAGCGAAATTGCTCGCAATAACCGTATACGGGCCTGCCATTCCCCGGATGTTGATACCGCTTGCCCCATTGGTAGCATTGTTACGAATGCTAACCTGGCCGTTTCCAGTGTTCGGTTGGTCTAATCGAAGTTCAGAATACAGACGATTCCCACGCTGCTCAATACGCGAGGCCGAATTCGTACGTGGAAGCTGTGATACTCGAGTTGCGCGCGGGTTGTTGAGGGCGTGCAGGTCGTGCCCCCATTTGCTGTTAATATTAGGTTTAGGGTTTGCGGAGGAGGAGCGCTATCACACCCAAGGAGTGATTAGCTTGGGTATTCAAACTACATCGTAGATTTAGCTAAATGAAGCTCAAACCTTAGTGACTCCCATTCTGCTGGCAAGGCTTGGGGCTGATCCTGTATTTTTGCGTATGTTGGGAACACCAGCTCCAGGGGCACTCGCTTTTCTGCCTTTGCCAAATATCTCATTTGCTAGTGCCTCATTCTTTCTTCTCTTGCGATCTAGGATTGATTTGCGCGTCAGCCTACAAAAGGCGTCGGGTTAGGGAGATGTCGCAGACCTGCTTGGATAATTTCATCAAAAGACACAGTCTGGTTGCCTGCCGCCATGATGCGCAGAGATATGTTCGTCACGACCAATTTCGGAAGGCCTCTAGAGGGAATATTAAGGTATAATATCTGCTTTGGCTGATGCTGTCGAATGGCGCGTGGAGGTAAGTGCTCGGGAGAGGGATGCCGCTGCGTTCGGAGTGGACAAGACGGGAGAGGAAGCGCGTCTGCCAAGCTCGCGCCTTCGTCCAGACGAGGATGCACCTTTCCCATTGCCCGCCTCCTTACGTGCAGTACTTTACAATTTTACAATGCCGATACTAACGGTAAGTCAGAAGTAGCTTCCATCTCTCTCTGTGTTCTACTTTGTCACAACGTATCTCTCGTCGAATTATGATTGCTTGAACTTCCTTCAATCAGCTCTCGTCCATTACAGTACTGTTTGAGTTCTCTCTTTGGTTCGCCTCTGGCTGGATAGATCGTCAAGAAGTCTATGCATAGAGCAGAGATCAATTTAAGCCCGTCAAATATCCGTCAACTTTCATAAGCATGAGCAATGAATCCAAACGCACGCCGAGCGGCAGAAAAACCTTACCAAAGAACATCATGAGTAGTGTGAATACCGTCGGCGTCAAGACTAAAAAGAGCGTTATGAACTTCTTCTCAAGGGGACACACTCCTGAAGAATCAGCGTATGACAGTATGAAGTATCTCTTTCATCCATGCTAATCGAGATTTAAGGCCAGAGACGCCACCAAAGCAAATGCCGGGCTCTTTGACAGATATTGATCCCGTATCAGCGCCCTCAACCAGTCATGGCAAACACAGCTCTTCATTCAAACAAAGGATACGGCGCTCACTCTCGGGTTGTCATGAAAATAGTAATCATGCTGTTGTGAACGCTACAACCCATTCTCCTGGTCGAGAAGCCTCAAGCCACGGTACTTGTCAGGACAGAGCTAGGAGCCCTGAGGGAGGTACACCTAGCAAGCGCGGAAATTTTAAAAGCTTTCTCTCGAATACGGTTGGAAGAGGGTCTGGTACAAGATCAGGAGGTAGTGAAGGACAACCACATCGCCACTCTTTAGAGGCTGAAGATTATAATCGACTGGTAAGATTAAGACGCAGAAAATCTTCAAAGAGTAGTGCCTTGTCATGGGGCTAGCCCATCTTTGACAAAGAACTGCCTCCGAAGAAGTTTATCCCTGTAAAGCCTTCCGCTGGTTTGACCAAGTGCGCCGAAGTTATTCGGTTTTGCTAAGTGTGATTTTCGAAAACTGGTTGCGGTTGCTAGCTATACGTGCCTACTATGCTCTCTTCTTTTATACCGCCTACTATCTCCCTAAAGATATGGATAGCTAATTTCACATAGGTTCCACTGCCTAATCTACGGCCGTCATTAGACCTCAATCTCCCATCTACCTCCATCGGTTCTCTCACAATTGAACAGGCTCCATACCATTCCAAGGTTATGCGGTCCTCTCCTATACCAGTTTTTGCATCCGCAGGAAATGGTACTTCAAAAGTTTTAGATACTTTTGGGATCGGTGAGATGGAAACTACGTCATTCTCCGTTGGCACGATACCAGACTCGCCGGCTCCGTTACTCAAAAGCTCTGTCCAACATTCTATAATGGACGATGCTCGTCTATCACGGAGTGTAATTTCACGTAATGAGCGAACTCAAGGATTGGCTGGAAATTTCATTCCCACACCCATGCCGGGCACAAACCTCGCCTTGGATGAATCTTACGAGATAAAAAGCCCATCTTGCAAGGCTTTACATAGCAGTCTCGGCCCTATAGACCAGACTAAGCAGCAAAATGCTATGAGCTACTTTGTTTGCCTTTCAGGCGCTGGAGACCGCTTCACTTGTGACGATTGCCAGCTGGTATTAGAGAACACAAATGCACAAGACTTATTGGTTGGGAAAGAATCCACGAGAAATCAGAGCGCAACTCTGCCAACCGAAACTTTACCCTCCAACCGTTCGGTTCAGAGCTCAACAGATCACAAATCCGGCCACACAAACCATATAACCGAGAAATGGTGTTCCGATGATCCGTTCGCTCCCACTTCTGGTTCTCCCGCTTTCCCAGTGCTGAAATCGAGATTCGATGAACCTGTCCTAGAACGAAGACCACAACCGTCATATAAACCCTTGCTACTTTTCAAACCGACTAACTCACTCTGCGTTCCTTCGAGCTCTCCCACTATGAATTTCAAACATTCAAGTTTAACTCGCGCCGAGAACTCATTGGGGTATGCAAAGCAACGTAAAAGTAAACACGGCACTAACAATGAGACTTCCACAGATCCTTGAGTGAAACTTCCGGGGGATTGCTTCCCAAGTTTCGAGATACAACTTCGTCGATTAGTAGCTCGTCAGACCACAGCGAAGTCCCCTGGACTCATCACAGTGATGTCTACGACGGATTAGGTTACGATTTCGGATTTGATCCACCAACCGACCATAATTTATCAGAGGAGCATTCAAACGAGCAGGAGAATTTGGAAAAAGATACCCTAAGAAATGAAGATAAACAACCGTATGAGCCAGATGATATTAACCTACGAGAGTTTGAACAACAAGAATGGCAACTCGAGCGAGCGAACCACCCGTGGCTAATTGTAGAGATGATCGAGAGCAAGAATGAGCGATTCAGAACCGACATCACTCATGGATCCACCAAAACCGCAAGCCCTACAGCGAGCCCAACAGATAGAAAACTTAAATCAACCTCTAAAGGCCAATCCGACTTCCGTTCCGATAGTTCTCCCAAGATGGATTCCCAAAAGAGCTTCTCGTCACCATCTACAACCCAGGCAGGTTCAATAAATGCTCTTTCTAACATACCAAAGCATCCCCCATCGAAAGAAAATAATAGCACCATAGTTAAACAAGACGCAGAAGCCGCAAGACCAGCTACTAATAATATGAAGCCCTTCCCTGTCTGGGAACTGCCGGATTCAAACCCAAGTAAGCGATCTATTGATCACCCCACACAATTAGGCTCTAGTTGTTTTACTTTAGGAATCGTGGCGCGCGGCATTAAAGAAACCCCAAAGTTGTGGCTAATGATGTACCAGTCTTACGGCATCTTCATCTAGCTGCGGTTCCACCACAATCAAGGGCATCATACGTGCCCTCGCACTGGGGAGACAACTTGACTCCTGAGGCCGGATCAGAAGCTTCAGAGGCTCACATGAACGAGCTACTTGAGAGGATACAGCAAGACATGCTCAAAACGGAAGTCGAAACCAGTCATACTCAAGGAGTTGTTACAGCATTCAAAAACCATACTCGGATGCCGCAGACTCAGGACCCGATAGAACAGGCACGCAACAAAGTGCCTTACGCTCCTAAATATGATGGAGTATTCAAAACGAACGCCCAGCGTATCGAAGAAGCCAAGAAGGACTCTATTCGCAAAGCAATGCACAGACTCAAGAATCTTAAAGCCATGGCTGTCATTATGCAAGACCATCCTATCGCTACCGGATCAATAGCACACTTCTCAGAACTATACGAATGCATCAAAGCAGACGCGACATTCTGGGCCGACCAGGCCGCTGCGCTGGATGGGATGACGGTAACCGCTGGTCAAGCTCATGAAGTGGAAGACTATTCCAGCTACGAAAGTCTCGCCGAAAATTTCCAAGAGGTAGCGGAAATGATGAGGCAGGCATTGTGGGGTGCCCGAGCCGCACCGCATATGACGCCAAAACGTATTCCAGACAGTCCACCGGAGACCCAGACGAGTGTGAATGAAAGTGGAGATGTAACAACGCAGACGAAAGATGCCACTTATACCCCTTCTAATAGTACAATCGAACGCCGACAATCGAGCGAGAGCATTCAAACTGTATTCCGAAGCTTAAGTACGGACGATGCTTAGCTACACCGTTTCCAGATAATTATCCAGATCCTCAACGGGGTCGTTATCAGCTTAAACCAGGTCACCAACGTTCATTTTTAACATCGACATCTTAATGCTCCCAATAAGCTCGGAGGCTAATTGTATTTTCGTAAATCGCCGGCTTCGTTGATGTATAGCCTTTTATCTTACTTCCTCACTCGTGTGGTCTAAGAGGGACTTTTCACCAATAAGATTTTCTTTGTGTTAGGACAGAAATTGCATGGCATTGGGAGGTAGAGAGAAACAACCGACGCATTGTGGGTATAGCAAAAGGATAGCGCTAGGGGAAAATTGAACCATGAGACCGGGGTATTAATAGAAGAGCACTAAAATGAAATTTCTGCATCTTTAGAGAATTGTCTATCACCGTTAACATACTAATTCTTCATGAGGTCGGCACTTACGGGCCTTGGCAAGGAATCATTAGACTTATTGAAAACCTACTAAGCCAGTCTTATTTTCTGTCAATCTGTATTAACCAGCTTTCGGCTATGAAGGGACGTCATAGTTTTCCCCCTGTTCGATTAAGCAACTACGCGTCGGAGCGTCGAAGGTATTAGTGCATCGGTAGAGCCTTGGCTGGCTGTGGCTTAGCCCGTTGGAGCTTTAACTACGTTGTAAGGTTGTTCCGGGCTGCGCACCGAATTTTGAAGCTCTATGATGTGTACTATTCGGCTTACCGTAGTTGGTTGATGCGTTGATCTAGGAGGCAGTGGTGTTAATTTGGTATAGTACGTTATTCCTCTCGTTATTGCCCTCTCTACCACCACCACTACTGCCTGCCTTGCACGTTTTTTACGGATGGTAAAGAGTTCGTATCCTGCAAGCGTGTTAGATAATGGCCTTTAGCTTTGCTTACTCGAGTCTCTATTCAGAACTCCAGTATCTATGTAGCCGTCGATAGCCTCACCATCATACAAGACACAGAGATCCGCTTTCTCGCCCCCTATTCTAAAGTTAGAAAGGATGAATCATGCGAAAAAAAAACACAGACCGCCTATAT
Source organism: Glonium stellatum (assembly GCA_001692915.1). Classification (NCBI taxonomy): domain Eukaryota; kingdom Fungi; phylum Ascomycota; class Dothideomycetes; order Gloniales; family Gloniaceae; genus Glonium; species Glonium stellatum. The sequence goes on from KV750677.1 coordinate 25,565, forward strand.
CGGCAAAACGAACCTTGTCCCCTAGAACTCTACTAATTGAGGGGGCATTTGCAAACTCTTCCTCACAGCTTGGTTTACTGTCACTGTTGTTTCTAGGTATTAGATTGCCTGTGCTAATGCATATTCGCTGCTCTGCCCTCCCTACAATTAAGTAATCTCCCCTGCCATCCCCTGATTATCTAACGGTTAGCGAAAGCTCTGGGAAGCTCTAGGATCCATCTACAACCAGGCAAAGTCCATTCACCATCCACGTCCGCAGATACAACCTTGTTTACTGTTATACTTGGATGACCAGAAGCCAAATTGACAAGGAGTCCCAGGTTGCTCAGCCCTTTGTCAGCCATGCATTAATGGCTCCGTTGGAGCTTACTACAATAAAGCCGTCTCTTCCGTCGTTTGTACTGTGGAGTGAGAAACCAATTTGCTGAATAAAGCTCCTATTTACTCGCAACTTAGCGTCGATGTCAGCGAAGCGTAAGGCATTCTTCTTCTCGTACACTCCTATATATCCGTCCAGACATCTAGCTGAGGCTTCGTGTCGGTTGTTGCTACCAGATAGTTGGGGAGGCTATCACTATTTAGCTTGGCAAAGTGAACTGACCCTGTAACTTGAGAGATTTCGGAAGATGTAATGTTGGATCATCCTAATTCCCTAAGCTGGAATCGAGGCTAATTTTGAGTACTATGGTAATATAAGATTGGATTATTAGACTGAGCTTGTTTAACCTTTCTATTGTTGTCGAGTGAGGTGCAAAAGCAAACGCCTCTAAACCGATAGGTTAGCTTACGGAATTAACCTCGACGAATGTTCTATGTAGCAAGGTAGTAGATATTAATAGTAAATCAATAGTAGTTGCTTTCTACGTAATACAAATTTTTGGCATAATTAATTTTAAAGCTAGGAGAATATTTTAAAGCAAAAGTTTTTAGAGTAAGGCGACGTTTAAGTAGATTCTATTACAAGTATATAAGAAATTTGGACAGTAAGGCGGTAGGTAGAGAGAAGGTATGATAGAATAAAACTATATCGTGTTTAGTTGCAGTGGCTCAACTATGGCTTCGTGTCCTTCTTTGGCTGCCCACGATAGCGGTGTCCGACTGCTCTCGTTTTTAGAGTTAATTTCGACCTTACCCGTCCCAAGTAGCAGCTTAACTACGGCCTTGTGTCCTCTTGTGATTGCCCATATTAGCGGCGTCCGACCATTCTTGTCCTTAGAGTCAATCTCAACATTGCCCGTCCCAAGCAGCAGCTTAACCACGGCGTGATGTCCCCTTCTAGCTGCCCATGACAGCGGAGTCTGACCGCTCTCGTCCTTAGAGTTGATCTCGACATTGCTCGTCTCAAGCAGTAGCTTAACTACGGCTTCATATCCTCCTCCGGCTACCAACGATAGCGGCGTCCGACCGCTCTCATTCTTAAAGTCGATCTCAACCTTACCCGTCTTAAGCAGCAGCTTAATCACGGCCTCGTGTCTTCTTGCGATTGACCACATTAGCGGTGTCCAACCATTCTTGTCCTTAGAGTCGACCTCGACCTTGCCCGTCTCAAGCAGCAGCTTAACCACGGTGTGATGTCCCCTTCTAGCTGCCCACGACAGCGGCGTCCAACCGGTTTGACTATCCTCCAAGTCTGGATTAACACTATCTTTCGCAAGTAGCAGTTTTACTACCCCATCGTACCCGTTCCCTGCGGCCCACGATAGCGGTGTCCGACCGTATTGGCTTTTCGGTGGGTGCGGATGCTCTACTCCGAACGCCACCTTATAGCCCTCCATTGCTTCTTGAAGCCTCCCTTCTGCCTTTTGATACTCTTCCAAGTCATCTAATACCATTGCGACGTTCCAAGTTCTGGTCGCTTTATCCAAATGGTCTCCTAATTCTGTCTTTGAATGCTCCGACACCCAATTGGTTGTCCGTATCAAAGTTTCGTATTCTCCTAGATCTTGCAACTTCTCTGGGGAATTTTCCCAGTCCCAAATAAGTAGAAAATCACGTGGAAAGACTTTTATCAATCGTAAAAGCTTTGCCCATTCGATATCTCCACTCTTGGTTGATTTGCCCTCTGGAGAAGCTGCAATTCTTATAATGATAAAGTAATCCTTGCATGGTCGGATAATCATTGGCTTCAGAGCTCCTTGCAGAAGGCAGACGATGTCACCCTCCCGGATGTGTTTCGCTGAAGCTTGGAGAGTCCAAAGAGCGTGAAATTCCTTCTTGCATCCTAAGAGCTTTGGCATATTCCTGAAAGTGATGTTTACATTGTCTCTGTCATCACTTTTTATTGACAACACCTGGCCAAGCACACAGCCTCTACTCTTGATGACTGCCCTCCCCTCATTACCCCGAGTCTTTACAAATACTTGGTTGCAGAGAAGGAACTTAATAAGATTCTCGAAAAGCTTTTCCCATATAACCTCGTAGTCAGGCAACAAGTTAGCTGTGTTAGGGTTATCAGAGCTCATGCCGAGTAAAGCATAAACCTTGTCGACGGGCTTAGTAGCTTCGTGGGTGTGGAACATATCTATTAACTCGCCTAGGGGGCGTATATTAAGAGAGGCCCTGCCTAACGAACTCATTACATGTTTTGGTCGGAAGATTGCTCCTCTTATTAGGTAGATTATTGAACGAATTAAACTCTCCAAGTCCGGGCGGGCCTCATAGAAACGGTTTACGCCTAAGCAGAAGGCGTACCCATCAATCTCTATAGAGCCACATATTATTAGGATATGTCGGGCTGCGGCAACTTCTTGAAGTACCTAGGTGGATCTTTTAGTTATTTTTCTATAGCGCCGAGCGTCTACTTACCCAGATGCGCCGAAACCACGGTCGCTGAAGCAGTGCGAAAATTGCTTGCTGGATTATTTTATTGTTTAAAGAATCCGTAGATTCATTTTCTGCAGCAATGCGTATTCTTTCCATCGCCGTGTCGCTGTTATCTGCCGTCTCTCCAAGCCAAACAAGTACACGGATTGCTTTACTATATATTTCCGCCATAAGCTGAACTTGATGGCCCTGCTCCTTTAAGTTTTCTTGGTTGATACACACAGCATCTATCCATATAATTCGTTCAAAAGAGCGATCCCGAAGACGTAATAGCGCTGTGTAAAGGTTTTCTGTAACGGCGAGATTTTGCCCCTTTATAGAGACGGAACGAGGTTTTTCCGAACTGCCCCATGTGTAGGATAAAGCCTCGTACAGATGAGTCCCTTTATTCGGATCCTGTAAAGAGTACTCAAGGAGCTCGCACTGTATTTCTGCCCCCTCTGTGCTCTCGTTTTCAAGTGGCATTAGACGAAGCAAGCGAATACTATCAGGCCCCAGCGAAAGCGAAGAATAATGGTACTTGGACATGGCAAAATAGTTCATATAGAGAAACGTAAGCTTGTGCGTTGTTAGATAATATATTGAGCCTAACGTTTTCATTCAGTTGACTTCCGCGGCAGAGCCGCCCCCACCAAGTCACATGGGTGAGTTAAACCTGCACACTGTTACCTATCACATAACGAGAAGTCATTTGCGATCAGACTAGCCAAATCCTTGTAATTTTTTAAGGACTAGTAGGGAGTGCGCTGACCCGCTCCGCGCATACCCTTCTTTTAGTAGCGGTGCAGCTTAAAAAGATATAAAACCATAAAGTCTTGAAGATAGAGTAGATAGATATCCTTATAATCCCCGCTTATACGCTAGCTAGGTGTAGTTAAGCGCAATCTATACCCATATGTAAGTAGGGAGGCAGAGTTGTTCTCGCGCGCTTGAGGGGTGAAGCTAATTTTGTTAAGAACGGCAACTTCTCCCTTTTTTTCTTTTCACTTTACGACATTAGAACCTAGAACTAGGCCGTACAGCTTTCTAGGAAGATTGAGACTATAATACGTCTTAGTATTAGAACTTCTGCCAATGTTTCATCAGATGGCTGCTATCACATTCACAAATCTATATATTTATAATGGTGCCTTTTTTAAGCCACTCACAGAATAGATTTACGTAAATAGAAGGCGGCCTACCACTAGGGTTTCAAAAGAAACTGCATCCCGAGGTAATGACATAAGCGCACTTCTATGCACAATACTACTATTATAATAATCTTTTATACTTTTATTATTTATTTCTAGATATTTTTGAAGTGGTCTCATAGTATGCGCATTTTTTATTTTATGAATATAGCTATGTTCTTATTTTAAAGAATTTATTAAGATAGTTAACGTTATATAGGGATGAGCTTATGTTATCACATCGGAGTGTAGTTTCTTGACACCTTCGTGTACAACACATTTGATGAGGTCACCATTTACATACCTTTATGCGTACAGGCTCACACCTCGTTCCCAAAACATTCACTAGAAAGTAAATACAATACGAGGTTTATTTTCATTAAGTTCTCCCCGTTAGAGGTGCAGCAAAATAGCTTCCGAAAGACAGCAGGAGAAGCCTGTAGAATATTCCGCGAAATACATTCTTATGTGGCATTGCTATCTGACTCACTTCTAAGCTAGGGGACTCCTTAGCTTAGTCCCGACGACGTTGACGATTATCTAGGCTCTAATATGTCGTTACCGTATAGGTATGCCCAACTTACGCAACTATCACTAGCAGTAACATCCATTCCTAGGTGTCACTAAGGGTGACTTTGACCCGTAACTTGCAAGGGTATACTTAGATGGATTACTTCGAAAGCTTAATGACTAGGCGAGACTTCTGCTTTATAAGTAGCATTATCGTGGAGTAGCATTGATGATTCCCTTTCTGAATTAATATTATTTTCCGGCGCCTCCCGGCATCGTGTAGTAATATCAAATTCTAAAGATAATACAAGGGGGGCCCCAGAATAGAGGCCCGGCCGCATCCTATAAGCTAATAGTGCCTGGGACCTGTTAAACGCGTTGTTTGTCGTTCGAAGAGATATGACGCCCCTTCGCCTCATTAGAGGTCATGAAAGGACCCGTGGATTGAGATGTGGTATGTGCGACTAGCTGAAAGGAGATTTGTAGAGTCTAAATTGATAATTAACGGTGTAAAGGAATTTTATTGTAGGCCATTTACAGATATATGCTGATTACAGAGGACGACGTGGAAAAGTTTTGGGACCCGGTAAGCATGAATTTTTATACTAATATACTAATTCAGAAACATACTACTTACGAACCCCCAGATGTTGAGCGAGTCTTTATAGAGGACAGCGAGGCTAATTGCCACACTAGGTGTGCTTTTGCAACCACTGAACCCTATAACGACACTAGGGCCCTGTTTGATTAAGCAACTACGCGTCGGTATAGTTACTGTAGTTTGTTATAGTCCCATAGTTACCACTTTAGCGTTCTTCTTAATTCGGAATAACCCTTGGAAATCTTAAAATTTGATTAACTACGGGTAACTACCACCCTATGGTTTATCTAGGGCCCGGGGGTAGTGGGAGTGCATAGATGGACACCGCGAGTTTATCACCGTGAGCCTCACTGTAAACCTCGTCATATCAAGCCTTACTGCTAGCGTTACAATAGCCGTCTTAGTATTGCAAATTAACTTTTTGACGAACTTTCGTGTAAATTTATAATGCATATTACCCCTCCAGCCTCTATCATTGTAACAATCAGCTCAGAGTACGAGGCGCAGGACGCCTGCACGATAAGCGGAGCACGGGCAGAGTGACAGGCAGAGCGACAGGCAGAGCAACAGCGGCGGCGGTGGTGGTGGTGGACAGGGTAGAGTAACGAGAGTATAATGACGTACCGTACTAATTACACCACTAGCCCCTGGATCAACGCATCGATCAATTACGGTAAGCCGAACAGTACGCATCATAGACGACGAATATAGCTTTAAGATTCGGTGCGCAGCCCGGAATAACCTTACTACGTAGTAGAGCTCCAATAGTGTTGTGCCGCTGCCAGCCAAGGCTCCACTGATGCACTAATGCCTCCGACGCTCCGATGCGTAATTGCTTCATCGAACAGGGCCTAAATTCTTTGAGAGTGGTACCATCATAGTCCCGATGAGCCCGCCACGCCCGTCCATAGTCAGATTACCACCTGTCCATTCTTCTTCGAGTACCAAATGAAGGCAAAATTTAGAGATAGAGAATTGCTCGATTCATTCGTACTTTCATATCTTGCTCGTGCAACGGATAAATTCATTACGGCAGCGTTCTGAGCACTAGTTGATTTTATATCCTTATTTGAAAAAGCTATACTACATGAGGTAAATGGTTTTCCCATCACAACACGCGCATTGTTTCCAGTAGTCACTAACTTGTGTAGCTAGTTCATAAAAAGACTGTTGCGTCTGGTAAGGAGCGGATAATAGGCCTGGGTGATAGGCAAGGCTAGAGTATGTATAATGATATCCATGGCAAGCTGTATAGCTTATGACTTTGTAGGGCGGAAAATTGTAAATGAATTTCAAGATACGGTAGATGCATATGATGGTCCTGACAATAACGCTGGTAAGCTTATTCAATTCCATCGGATCCTGTCACTCCCCAGCTATGCTAATTTAAATTTAGATTCCTCGCATTATTTAGATCTAGTAAATCTCATCACGGCTTTTACGAAAGCATTCATCCAACCGAGCAACAGGCGTTTGATTGATCAGAAGAGATAGAACGATCAGTGTAGATGGCAAAGTGACCTAACCATAGGTTGACAACATTGTTATTTGGCTGAGAATCCTAAGATGGCCACGGCGCATAGCTACCTGGGGGCCTCTGCGAATAACTATTTCTCACTGTTAACCATTAATACCAACATTAAACGCTTAATCGCACTTATAGATCTCTGCTTCTTCTTCTTCTTCTTCTCTCGCCTCTTAGGCTCTGACGACAGCCTGCACATGCTATCATATTGCAGCCAGGGCACTGGAAAGCAAAGCGCCTTTGAATCCCATGACAGTTCTGGCAGGTGTGACTTCCGTTTAACTTCGGCCAAAACATTTCATGCCGACACGCACTTGAAGTTTTACTGGGGCCAGATCCGCGGAAAGGGCTGTGATAAGGTACTTCTGAGTCGAACCACTCGTTTCGAGCCTTTGGTGGCTTACGAGCGGTCTCTGCCCAACTAGCAGCTCTTGCTCGCTTTTCTGCTTCTGCCTTTTGCTTTTCTTCCTGCTTTCGTTTCTCCTCTGTTTTGCGTCTCTCCTCGGCCTTCCGGTCCTCCTCAGCCTTCCGTCGCTCTTCAGCTGCCCTCCATGCACGCATTTGCTCCTCCCATGCCTCTTGAGCTTCCCGGGCTTCCCGAGCTTCCCTAGCTGCACGGGCAGCCTGCTCCTGTCGCATTCTAGCCTGGGCCTCTTCCCGCTGCTTTCTAGCCTGGGCCTCCTCCCGCTGCTTTCTAGCCTGAGCCTCCTCCCACCGCTTTCTCCTTTCCTCTTCTGCCGCCTCCTCTTCTGCTCGTCTTCTTGCTTCTTTTGCTCTTCTTAACTTCTCTTGCATTTTCGCAGCCTGTAACCTTGCCTCTTCCTCCTCCTTTGCCTTATCTGCGGCAATTTTATTATTCGTGTCTTTTAATGCATCCTCCCATCCTTGAAGCTTAGCTTTTTTCTCGGCTAGATCCTGTTCTTTGATTCTCTTGCTGGCAAGCCTCTGGAGCCTTTCAACCTCACGCGTCTGCTTCTCTTCTTCCGTTTCCTTCTGTGGGGCGTAAAAAGGCGAAGTAACGTAAGCCCACCAGCTGTTCCTCTCTCTTTCTTTCCTTAGTTCTTCATTATCTTGGTCCTGAAGACGTTTCGTGTCTGCTTCAAGTCTCCTAACTACTCGCCGAAGCTCAAAAATATCCCCATCGTATTTGGATCTCAGACGTTCTAGATGTCGGAGACGTTCTTCCCTCGCACATTTTTCTTTCTGCTTTTTGGCGTTGTCTTCGGCAGCCTTCTTCCGCTCTGCTTCTGCGAACTCCTCTTGGCGTCTCTTGGCTTCCTTTTGTGCTGTTTGGGTACGTTTGATATTCGGCCATTCTTTATCGTAGGCACGTCGTTTGTCGGGGTCTTTAATGGTTTGATATGCACATGATAGCTTTCCATCCGGAGTTAGTAGTGTCTTTGATTTTATCCATGCAACGTGAAATGGTTGTCAAAGGAGGTGGCCTACAAGCTGGAAGGCGGCTGTCGCGCCAGGGTTATTGGGGTTTTTGTCTGGATGTCGATCAAGCGCTAGCCGTCTGTAGCTACTCGTTATGATCTCAATGGTAGCAGTATTTGAGACGCCTAGAATGTCGTAATAATCGTCCTTGATCTCCACGGGGGCCATTCTGTATATGCATTGAGAGTAGCAGCGCCTAGACTTCGGCAACCTGTGTTAGGAAAGTTGCTAAGTTTTTGATCCCGGCAAAGTTGTAGGCACCAGCGGAGTTTGTGGGGAGAAGGCTACGCCACCGTCGTACGAGAGAGGCGCGACAAGAAACATGGTGAATCGTGAATGGCCGCAATGCCGAGCTTTGAGCCTCCGTGCCTCCGTTGCCCGACGCCACGTACTGGCTCCCCATTGAAGTGTGCACCTAGCCTTGCGGAGTAGACGAAATAATTTTCAATAAATCTAAAATGTCTCAAAAATTCGTTGGTAGCTCAAAGCGTACGCCCCACCTGACCCGATAGTTTTACCATCTTCTTCTGAGCCCCTCGAACAATATCCCACAGGTTTTAGGGGGATTCTGCTCCGCGGTCTAGATGTATCATTCCCGAGTCGCTTCAGTCATCTAAGAAAACAATCAATGTTCTCTCTATATATTAAATCTGGTCCGACTAAGCGCCTTGAGTTAGGAAAGCCATAAAAGATGTCTTCCAGGTATCGCGGCCCTATGACATTAATCAGCTTACCTATGAAGAGCATGGACGACACTTTGATAATCAAAACTTGAACCAGCAGATTTTATCAATCGCCGTGTCACTCCCGCTCATGTTTTAATTGCGAGATGCCAGCAACCATCGTGGTTGGGCTGAAGCCCCATTCTTCTACGGCATTCTACCCACAACACCCGAAACCCGTAAGTTTTCAAGCAGCTCCTGGTTTATATGTTGTGACGGAAGGCATGCTACCATTTACAGCTGAAACTGCTTCAATAGACGTCTCAGTATTGGTAAGTAGTGGAGAAGGTTTTCCTTAATACTTATCAACATCTACTAAGGTATGGAATAGACTGAGGTGGTGCTTATTGTGTGTGCTATCTAAGTCGCTCATAGGATGGGGTGACGATGATTGGCGGCTTAGCCGTTGGGGCTGAACAGTTATAGGGTTGTGAATGTCGTCAGTAGTTGACATGGTTTGTCGTTTATACATGATCATTTGTATATGTTTATTACATATATGACTTTGATAAGCTAAAAAAACCTTTACCGACTCCCGATTGAAGGTACGTGGGTTGGCCTCAATTCTGGCAAGATTAATCCCCTTGGCATAGATGTAACTGATGTGTAAGGATTCCAGTTTTTGGTGTTAGAGAACAGTGGGTCACGTTATATCCTTTGAGCTTGGTGACAGTTTTGTAAGGAGGGATAGCACTATTGTCTCCTTGATTAAGCTGGTGTGAGAATAAGACCAAGATCTAGAGAAAGTCAAGTACCGCCAATCAAGCGAGTAGGACGTTAAAGGATGTTGTAGCGGTCTTGCCGACATCTGTCATGATTTGGAACACACTTAGGGAGCCACCAAGCCGCAGTTAAACTGCAGTGGAAGAGAATTTATAATCTGCATGGGAATTTGGAATGAATGGATTCGGCGATTCTGGATGATCTTAACACGACTGGCGCTGAGTTCCTCGTTGTGGAGAGGATAGTTAATACCGCGTAGAAAGGACGGTACCGACGGGATCAAGATAGCGACTAGCGAATTGCGAAAGAAGATCGAATCGACAAGTCCTCTAAACGCTCTAAGGTTATTTAGTTGAGTGTATTCGCTGGGTAGATGCGTGATTTTTCATAGCAGGTTGACTAGAGGTTGCTCTTGTACCTGGAATATACATTATTTAGAGAGTATCTGTGCAATTTGGTGTACATAGACTGTTAGTTTATTTACGGGGAAACCTTGGACTGTTTTGGACCAGGTCCTCGGCGCTGGCGAAAAGCCCGCTAGAAATGATTATCACAACAGTGGAATGAAATGAAGCATCCTTAGAGAGACCTGATGAGCTTTCTGGTGTGAGATAAGTGACGAACACTCTTCAGGTTGGCAGGTGGAGAGCTGGATAGATAAGAGTACTGAAATCTGCGCTAGGCTAACACTAGCTAGTCTCAGCTTCGCGGAAAGCCATCCCCCGCTCAAGAGCTGAATCTTCTCGAAATATATACGGTACAATCGATATAGAGCCTTCATATGTGAGACACGTGGGCTACTAACTGGTAAGAAGACACTAGACCAACGTCAGGATGACGTTGGATTCGTTCCTGGATTTGAGCCTCGTGGTTAGTAGAATGTATTGGGAGGCGTAGATATGAGGGCCTTGTAAGGGATACGTTTTGCAAAAGAGCCGTATTGCGTCCACTGTACACTTTGTCTTAATAAGTGCATACCCAAACACTATTGTGATTAGGGAAGGAATTCATCGATAGCTCTATTTTTAATCGCTGTTTCATTACCTTGGAGTAACTCCTCAACTATATCAGCAGCAATGCCTATCGGCGCTTTCTGGACCCACTTTTATATCTGGCGGGAAAGCGGAATAGAAAAGGAAGATGTGTCTAGTATGCTTGCCATCTCCGAAAGAAGAGTTTGGGCGGCAAAGACGTTCCATCAAAATGACCAAATGCAATAAAAACAGCGCGATAGGACCTACGATAATGAAAACTCCTACAGCAATGCAGAGACGGTCTCTTCGCTCAACTCTGGCAAAATAGAACCTTGGCGCAAATTTCGTAAGAGAAGTGTTACCGCAATGCAAGGGCTTGGATGTTAGCCGATGTAGGAGACCCCTCCATCAGCTCTGCCATGCACAAGCCGGTCCCAGGTGCTTGAGAGATCCCTAAAGAGCATCAGTTTCGGTAAAAACACAGTATCGAGAGGTGAGCTTACCCCAAGCACCGTGGCCTGCAGCCACGAACACGCCACCTTCGCTACCTCCGCGGGTAGATATATTGGTGCCAAGCCTCTCGTCAGGAATTCTCGAAATGGTGGGACGGCCACTTGATGTCACTGGACGGAAGCACTGTTGGTAATGAGCAAATACTATTCTAACACAACAATCAACGGCAGAGATGTCGTACGAGCGATTCTCGCAATACCTGCATGCCCTCTCCCCCTTCTGGCAAGCCAACCATAGCAGCGGCACAGTCCTTTAGCTGTTTGATAGCCTTCTCGTCAGGCTTGACGTCGGTAGCTACACCTGGAAGCGGTATTTGAGTGCTGTTTAAGCCTGCGATGTAGATCTCACCACCAGCTCTGCTAAATAGCTCAGGAGAAAACCCGAGAGTGTCAGTGGCGAAGACTGCATGGCAAACGTTTTCTTCTGCTTCAGAGTTGTAGCGAGGGTTCTTGAGAAGGAGAGAGTGGCCTGCAAGAGCGGCGATCGGAATGCGAATATCTGTAGAGGGGAAGAGTGTCGAGAGGACTTTTGAAGACCAAGCCCCAGCGGCGATCACGATCCGAGTGCATGGCACTGATTAAATTTAGATGGCTGTCTTCCTGTGAGCAAGGGAACTTACAGTCAGTTTCGGTACCATCTTCAGCGCATATCCGTATACTGGCAAGGGTATCTTTAACGTCTTTGGACACTGAAATTGCTTTGGCAGGGTGGTGTAGTTGTACACCTCGTGAAAGGCATTCATCTAGTAGGAAACGTGACAGTCGTAGTGGATCACTGTTGGAGGGTGAGTAAATGAAGATCATGGACTGGAAACCGCGAGTCGTACACTTGAGCAGTGCTGTTCTCCCGGCTAATAACTTCCAGACTGGCGCCTTCAACCATTGTCAGCCATGTAGGTCCATTGGTATCCACAACCGGACGAGTCCCAGCAGCCTGAGCGCGGCTGGTGCCGTTTCGAAGGAAATCCTCTCCGCTTCCGCCCACCACATCGCTGTCTAGACTGAGCGATGTTCCCGTACTGGGACTGTAGCCCCATTTCCGCTTTCCGTCATGCTTATCGGCCAGCTCTTTGTGTAATCTGAAGGAAAGGGTACCCAACGGAGCAACGGACGGCGCAAACCCTATGTAGTGATCAGTAAAATAGTAGATAAATGTGGCAGAGAACTTACAATCAGCGGCTAAAAAGCCGCCTGCAAACCCCGAGGCGCAATGAAAAAGCTCAGGTGAGGGCTCGACAAGGTGTATGCTCTGGGCCTGGGTACGTGGAGACTCTGAAAGATAGTATGCGGTGGAGCATCCAATGATCCCGGCGCCCAAAATGACAGTGTTGGACATTTTGGGCGGGGTATGCGAAAGAATTTGGGGTCGAATAGTGTCTTTTTATGGGGAAGATGTGCGATCATCTTATAGGAGGGGCGGCTGAAGTGGCCTGGCATCGTATGGTATGGTGGTTGCCAAAACCGAGAAGTCATACGATTTTCCCCATCTGTGTCGCGTTCTGGAAACGCGCAGAGCAACAACCCATGTCGCTATGACGTTCGCTTGCTCTCAACGCTGGCGATCACCCGCCGAGGGGCACCGCTTCGTGGATTGTGCCAATTGCTTGCAACCCGCTTGAAAGCACTGTGACGGAGCTTAGCCGTGTACTGTATAGACGCCTGAGCTGGTCGCTTGGGCTGCGCTTTGAAGAGCCGTGACTAGGAATATCTGCCAGGCATACGACGAGAAATACGACAACCCGACGTTATGGCTTCCAAGGTGATAATTTTGACCGGTGCCTCCCGAGGTACCACAACCCATTATTGGCACCCGCTCTATAACATGCCTTCTGTTGTTGTTGTTGGTGTTGCTGCTGCGGAGTGACTAACATAGTGCAGGTATTGGGCTCGCAATCGCCCACTTTCTGCTGAAGCAGCAATGCAAGCTGGTTCTCATGGCACGCAGCAGGGACGCTCTGGAGAAGATTCATGCCGAGTACCCTGACCAAGTCAAGCTTATCGCCGGCGACCTTGCTGATTTTTCACTTGGGCAGAAGGCGGTGGATCTTGCGACATCTACATGGAATCGTTTGGATGGGCTCATTATTAATCACGGTATTCTTGACCCTGTGAAGCGGGTTGGTGATTGTCGGGCAGAGGAATGGAGAGCATCATTCGATATCAACGTTTTCTCGGCGGTAGCACTGGTAAGGATCAACCTTGTTGAATTACTATCTAAGCTAATCATGAGGCAGGTCAAAGCAGCTCTACCGGCTTTACGCTCTTCCCGAGGTCGGGTCGTCTTCACGTCTTCCGGTGCTGCTGTAAATGCCTACTCTACCTGGGGCTCTTATGGAGCCTCAAAAGCTGTGCTGAACCATCTGGCTCTTACTCTGTCAGTCGAAGAGCCGGAGGTGATAAGTGTCTCTATAAGACCGGGAACTGTTGATACCGAAATGCAGCGTGAGCTTAGAGAAATCCACCATAAAACTATGGACGCAAAGGACGCAGAGAAATTTGCGGGTTTGAAAGCAAGCGGAGGGCTATTGAAGCCTGAACAACCGGGACATGTCATGGCCCGCCTAGTTTTAGATGCACCGAAGGAGTTGAGTGGTCGCTTCTTAAAGTGAGTAGCCAGCCGTAATACCTTCGGTTCCTTCATTAACTGTTTCTATAGCTGGAACGATAAGGATCTTGCGGATTTTCAGGAGCCTTGAGATTCCCCGAACCAATTAAAATAGTAAGGAATAAGGGACAGATCCTAGTTATAGAGTTAGCCGGTGGCTACACTAAAATGCAACATAATTAGAGATGTGGAGTTGAAGCTTCAGTCGAAAGATGAAAAGGCTCAAATGTTAACACCATCAGGCCATAAAGCCTTCAGTCTTAGCATGGAATATGATTTTGTCATCATAGCAGGGTCTTATGAGTCTAGACAAGAGAGTAAACGTACCTTATTGAATGTCTAACTAAGAACGAAGAAAGCATAAACTATTATGCTTACGGAAAGTTAGCAATTGACTAGTAAGATAATGTTCTTGGAGACGATATTGGTACAAGATGTCAGATAATCGAACTTTAGTTATTCGTCACTAGAAATCTGTATTTGATAGTACATAGTTTTGCTCATCATGTTGTGTAATGTAAAAAAGAAAACTTGAAATAACTCACATGATAGGCTGCCCAATGAAACGCACCTCTTTAACTAATTACTAGGTAGAATTGTGTGATGAATGATCCTAGAACTTCGTTATAGTTTGTGAGAATGGCAGACTCTGGAATTATATTTCATAACTAAAATTTTAATGTAGGTATAAGCATCATGTCATCATGCGCAGCTATTCGACAGTTGTGAGATGTAAGGAACCCCATGGAGCAAGTTTTCTAAAGATGACAGAGCCAGCCCGTTTCGTGGATTTCACATGTAACTAGTAGCATTGCCACAACTGTAGAGCGCAGATGCCTTTGTTCTTGAAATATATTGATTGTGCCATCTGGGGCTAGGGATTGTGGGAAATGACCGGTAGGGGCTACGTCTAATGTTACGGAAGGGTTGTTTGATTATCTGAAATGGTGATTGCTGTTATCGTGGTCAGTGGTGCCACAACATTTGAGTAATGCAAAGGGTAACGTGGAAGAATATTTCTCAGAAATTTCCATTTGGCTTGGAGGGTCAATCACCACGGGAGTAAAACTCGATGGTAAGATAGGGGCGACACGAATGATCATCATAAAAATGGAAGGTAGGAGGGGCTTAGGAGAAGGAAGCTTACTAGCTAGAGATGTGCACATCATTGGGATTTAGAATATCGTAGGCTGTAGGTTTAGCATGAATGCGAATCTGGACATGAGGCGCTGTGGCCTATAGACATAATGGTTTCATTGTGCGACCAAGTCCGGGAGAGGATGAAAGTATTGCAAGAAAGTTCGTTGGAAAGAAATCGAGGCGTGAAGTTTTGACCGGCGTTAGTGCATGGTCCGTGCGCTAGCTAGGCAAAAACGCGATCTCAGCTTCCCAAGCGGTAAGTATATGTTGCCCTTGTAGCCGCTATTATTCGAAATGCTCGCTCAGCACCGCAACACTCCTGCTCTTTGTTATATACACTCACTCTCGAGTTTCGCTCCTTGACACAAAGCTGCCACATTATCAGTATGTCTGATCGAGAGTTTGGAGGTAAGTCTACCTAAAATTATAGTGGAATGTGCCAATCAGGACCATGAATGCTGACTTTTTTATTGTGCAGGCAACGATGATTTGTCTCTACCGAAGGGTATGTGCATTTCGAGGCGATCGCGATTCGGAGATACAACTGTTAATCTGCGCGACAGCTACTGTTCAGAAGATCATTACGGAGATCTTGCACTCCGACCCCGGCGTGACCTTTGCAAAGGACACGCGCGATCTCCTAATTGAATGCTGTGTGGAGTTCATAACCCTGATCTCTTCCGAAGCGAATGAAATCGCAGAGAAGGAGGCAAAGAAAACAATAGCCTGCGAGCATGTGAAGGCAGCGCTGGAGGAGCTAGACTTCGGCGACTATGTACCAGCTATTCTGGAGGTAGCTGCTGATTACAAGAAGCAACAGGCGGTAAGTCATTTGGTAGCCGGAGTGGACGATATGAAACCTAACGTGCTGCGCAGAACCGTGAGAAGAAGCAGACCAAGATCGAACAGAGTGGGATGACGGAGGAGGAACTTATACGGCAGCAGCAGGAATTGTTCAGGTCTGCTACTGACAAATTCAACTCTGGCCCTCAATAGCAAATGCAATATAAACTACTGGCTTTTAGTTTTCGATTTATGGCTCTTTATGGGACGGCGTTTGGGCGGTACTTCATGGAATAGCGATCGCTGTTGGGCGCAAGGTGTGGTGGGAATTAACGTGGTCTTGTATTGAGGAATGATTGATCGTAAATGAATCAAACAACAACTATGTAGGACAAATGAATCGGCATCTTGGAAATTAAGGCTACGGATTTTCGTAGATGAATTCATATTGTTATTGAACCCTCTTACACAACTTGGTCAAATATGGAAATCTGGGATGGATGACGTTGGCTTGCGGCGAGTCACAGGCGAGGCTCGCGTTGCTTCTAGGCTTTTACCCGTGGCTTAGAACCGCCTCTCACATATTCTAACCACTGTTCTTCCCGCACGCAAGGCACCTATATCACCTTTTCATTTCCCTACACCTGCATAATATTCATCGCTGCCCTCCATGTCCGGTCTTGAGAAGGCACTCTTCAACCTAAAGGTAGCTCGGAGATCTTCCGCCCCACTGGACGCCGCGATTAACCACTCCGCAGTTCACTACGAAGCAGCTGAATCGACAAGCAGCAAAGGCTGGGAAGGATGAGACTGCAGAGAAGGCCAAGCTAGAGAAGGTATGGTTTTATGGCGCGCTATGCATTGCCTTCATGGACTGATGGGTGTCTAGGCTATGAAACAAGGCCACCACGATATTGCCCGGATATATGCACAGAACGCTATACGCAAGCAGAATGAGAAGCTCAACCTTCTGAGGCTCGCTTCCCGTATTGATGCTGTCAGCAGCCGGGTTCAGACGGCCGTGACCATGCGACAGGTTACCGGAAGCATGGCCAACGTCGTGAGGGGTATGGATTCAGCTATGAAGTCTATGGACTTAGAAAAGGTATGATATATTGACCTGCACACTTAGGTGTTTGCTGCTGCCTCGGACAATGTTCGCATTGCTAACTTCTCCGCTCCATAGATATCCGCGGTTATGGATAAGTTTGAAACGCAATTCGAGGACCTTGATGTAGCAACGGGATACTACGAGAATGCAACATCATCTGCCACGGCGGTTGGGACGCCCCAGGAGGATGTCGACCGTTTAATGAGCCAGGCTGCGGATAAGGCGGGAGTGGAACTGCATCAGGACTTGGAGGCTGCAACACCGGCCAAGACGAAGGTCGGCCCTACCGAGCAAGAAGAGGAGGGTCTGAACGAGAGACTTAGGGCGTTGAGGAACTGATTCTGTTATTTTGCGACGTTGCAGTGTAATGAGTCATGGAGTTTACGGCGTTTTGTTAGTCTCCTGCAGGGAGATGTGGTTATCACTGGATACTTTCAACGATGGGGAGAATGAAGCATTCCTTGAGCGGTTAACCACATATTCAATCCACACGATATGTCTATTATTTAGCCTAACTAATCATAAGGGCAAGTAGAGACGGTCAGACATGCTGACGGGGAGTATCACCTAATGTTAGTGCTCGCGCATAGGGTTTTGATTTCCCGAGAGATATTGAGCCTTTGATAGCTATACGGGAGCATGTCACAGAAAGTACACCATTAATAATTGGCTTTGGTTATCTAGGGTATTGAGCTGTCGCTTCTAGGAAATTTGCCGGTGGAAACCCTGTTAATGAAGATCTGCCGGTTAATGAAAATCTCTGGGTCAGTTTGGGGATCGTAATAGCCAGTCTGATAAGCGGAGGGGTCGGAGGAAGCGTCAGAGGCAAGATTGTAGAGGGCTAAGAGGCAAGATGACGGATGTGTCATCAGCGCATTCGTATACATGTACATTCACGACGCTCTACAGGCTGTTCAATGGTGGCGCTACGTGGAGAATGCCCTAACAGAGCGACCTAACAGAGTAGAGCAGCGTAAACCTAGGTAGACTGGGGCGGACGGGGCAGACGGGGGTAGACGGGGCAGACGGGGCAGACTAGGGCAGACTAGGGCAGGCTAGAGTAGCACAGATGGCGACGCCACATGCAGTGGCTGAGTCTTTGTTTGGTGCATGTCAAAGCGACGGATCAGATTAGGCACAGGCGGAGCGAGTTACGGGGCGCGGAGAGCAAATAGAGTATCGTGGGACGCCGGATGGCCCGCTACGTGCCCAACAGCCCGGGCATCGTCTCGTCGGACAGACAGCCCAGCGAGCTTCTATCTGCTAAGGCTGTCACTAAGCCTGGCGTCTAAGGCTGGGCATTATATCGCTTCGTTCTAGGGAAAGTGCTGTGGCAATGGTAGTAGCGCCCTGGATCGTGAATGACGCGCGAGAGCGACCTGGAATGGCTGTCTAAGTACAAAGTGCTACGCTCTGCTAGGCCAACCTCCCACCAAACGGATTGCTATCCCCCCCATCCTTAGCCACAGCAGGCTTCCCTAACCCTTGACATGCGTAAGTCCTCTCACCCAATTCCACCATTCCAACCCGGCCCTTCTCCAAGACGCCCAGTACCGGCAGCGAACTCGTGTTCTTGCATCACTTGGTCACTAGCGCGTGCGTCTCACGCTATCTGATTCCAGCTCCCCCCCCGTCGGCTCGGGGATACAAGAACTCAACGTCCGCCTCGCCCATCTTCCTTCCACACTTCACCTCTGCGTGCTTGCAAACATCGATGGGAGATTCTGACGAGCCGCCTCTGTTAGACCGTATTCATTCCTGGGCGAAAGCGCATGCCTCGAACCGCAACGCCACCGGAGACGCCCAACGGTCTGTTCTTCCAGTGACCAACATTATCCCAAGCCATGTTCTCAACAAACCACCACCTCGATCTACAGCCGCCAGCGGCCGGCATCGCCAGGAGCGCTCCAGCCCCGGCAGTAACAATAGCACAGGAAACAATGTTGCAGACGATACATCCACGACTCCACCACCACCTGCCCCGCCTCCGACCCATACCCAAGCTGATGGAACGCCATCTTCCTCCTTAGGCGAGGATAAGTCTGGCTTACCCTTACGCATGAAGAACGGCATGTTACGCTTTGGCGGGCACACTAAAGATGCTCTTTTATACAGCCCTGTCAACGTGCTTTTGATTTTTGTGCCCATTGGTATTGCTGCCAACTTCGCCCATCTTAATGCCGAGATCATCTTTGCTATGAATGCTATTGCTATCATCCCTTTGGCTGGGTTGTTGAGCCATGCAACTGAAAGCGTTGCATCTAAATTGGGAGACACTATTGGAGCTTTGCTAAATGTCACTTTTGGAAATGCGGTGGAGCTAATTATCTTGTGAGTACTCGGGTCTCCCACGATTAAAAGAAGTCAGCTGACCGTTAACTGCAGCATGTATGTCAAGCTCGGCACGCTCAGAATAAAAGCAGTCCCAAAGATGCGCTCAAATCTGATATCCCTGTGCCACGCTGCCCTTCCCTTTTAATGCATTTGAGTGGAAGACTATATGTTAACTTTTTGTTTTTGCTAATAATATAGCATTGCACTGGTGAAAGTAAGTGGTTTCGGTGTCTCGCCTACCGGACACGTTCTAACCAAGCTTCATAGAATGAGATTCGTATTGTTCAAGCTTCTCTTATCGGTTCCATATTAGCAAACTTGCTCTTGATTCTCGGAATGGCATTCCTCTTCGGCGGTTTGCGTTTCCAAGAACAGGTAAGCGGATTGAATATCTGCCCTCATTATGTATAAGCTCGTTGACTAACATACGGGACAAGGTCTACAACAATACAATCACGCAGATGAGTGCCTGCCTACTCAGCCTTAGCGTCATGAGTCTCCTATTACCGGTATGCCAGTTCAAGAAGTTATCTTTTGCTGCGTGCTAATATTATTTCCGCTGTATAGACAGCATTTCACGCTTCTTTCTCCGATAACGTTAAAGGTGATCAATCCACCCTTAAAATTAGCCGTGGCACGAGCGTGGTAAGCATCTTCGTCCGTCATCTCGGGCACTGCTCATGGTGCTGTAGGTTTTGCTTCTAGTGTACATTTTGTACCTGCTTTTCCAGCTCAAGTCTCATGCGTACCTTTATGAAAGTACGCCTCAGCATATTATTGATGAGGAGTCTCATCCTGGTATACTTACCGAGATGCTGGCGTCGTCGAGCTCGTCGAGTTCGTCGGATGATTCCAGTGGTAGCGATACGGACACAACGTCCGGATCCCATACAACTGCTAAGCGTATTAAAAGAGCGTTTAGGAACCGGAAACGCCGCAAGTCAAGCGCTAGCTCCAAGGAGACCACATCGGTCATGAGTTCTCCTTCAGCTGAAGGCCCCCGTTCATTCATTGAGAACGCCAGCACTGCCGCAGTCTACAATAACAGCCATCATGAAAGTAGGCCAAGACACGGATCTGCGCTTGGGGCAATTATGAGTGGTGATGAAGCAGACACTGACGGTGAGCGAGAGAGGAGAGAGGGTCAACCTCAAATTCGTGACTTCGAGCAAGGAACGATACGGTCCACCAATTCTCCGGAAAGGAAGGACAAGAAAAAGAAGAAGAAACACTCAAAGCGCTCAAAGAGAGAAAGTCGTCGAGAGGAACTTTCGGAGAAAGGGAGCGTGAATCACCCGGAGCAAGTGGTTATTCAAGAAGAAGATACTGGGCCCAGGGTTGGCTTTGTCGGCGAAAACGTAGTTGCGCCAGGGATGAATAGCGAAAGCAAGCGCCCTTTTGCCCTTCGGCAATTATCAGCGCTTCCTCGACGCCCTGCTTTTCCTGGTCTTCTGTCCAATACCGTGTTTTCGACGCAACAACAGCCCATTGGGCCTGCTACTCCTGGGCTTCGCCGGACTAGCTCGTTACCAGATCGTCTAAATCGGACTCAATCAGCGCAAAGCACGATAGCGAGGCCAGCGATATATCCTTACACGCAGAGCAGTACTCCATCCGTGCACGTGCACGCTGACGAAAGTGCCAACAAGGCGCAACATATGTCCCGTACCGCCGCCGTAGTCCTTCTACTTGTGACAACCGGCCTCGTAGCGCTTTGTGCCGAATTTTTGGTGAACAGCATTCCAGATATGATCAGCAACTCGTCGGTCAGCCAAGCATTCATTGGTCTGATCATTCTTCCAATCGTTGGTAATGCCGCAGAACATGTCACGGCAGTCACTGTTGCTACGAAGAACAAAATGGATTTGGCTATTGGGGTTGCTGTCGGGAGTAGCATCCAAATTGGTATGTTGACGCCTTTTGTTATAAACATCACTAATCGAATCAAATAGCTTTATTTGTTACTCCCCTCGTCGTTATCCTTGGCTGGTGCTTGGACAGGGATATGTCTCTTTATTTCAATCTGTTCGAGACGATTTCTCTCTTCGTCACGGCATTTGTAGTCAACTTCTTAGTGCTGGACGGGAGAAGCAACTACCTCGAGGGGTCTCTCCTCATTGCTGCCTACGTGATCATTGCGTAAGTCTAGGCTAAGTCACGGACGGCATGGAAACAAACTGACACGACCTCTAGTGTTGCCGCGTTCTTTTACCCAGAAGCTGCAGAGCAAAGTGCGTTGGGTGGAAACGGCTCAACCCAGTTCTGAGGAACATAGGGTTGCTCCTGCATCGGGATACGGATCTGAACATGTTTCGCGCAAAATAGCTAACTATTGGCGGGATAGGTGACTCGCAGCCTTGTGTTGAGTGCGGGTTTCTCGTTCGGATGGCGCCTCCGACGATGATCATTTTCACAATAGCGGTGCTTAAGTCGTACAATTTCTTTAAGACATGCAGACGCAATGGGAACGGGACATATAGCAGATGCTCAGATTGTAGCAGATGCTCAGAGTGCGGTGCATGCTCAGAGTGTGGTGCATGCTCAGAATGAGGGCTTACTCGGGGTGTATCGGCACAACGGAGGAGATGTCTACAATAGGGGGTCGGGCATGCACAACATGTAGGGCTTATACTAGCCTCTAGTGTCTATTACTGTCGTTACGGAAATATCATCTACCCCTTCTATACAACTTCGGGCTACCTATCGTGTCTATCATGGCGGCCTTCTGTGATATGCATGGAACGTCCCAGTGACTCCAGAAAATGCATCTATATGAATCTTTCAATAATCTAATCGCAGGTCGCGGGATATCATTCTGAATCATGAACTTCGTCAAACCCAACCCACCCGAACTCCACCACCCCTCAACACTCTTCAGCTCTCCATCCCATTCCCAGCCCCATTCCCCACACCGTCCGTAAGCCCCTCCCCCTGCTCCTCTCCAACCCCTTTCCCTTCCATCCCCTCCGCATCCACCCCCTCCTCTTCAACCCCCTC
>KV750678.1:0-14384 GCA_001692915.1 Glonium stellatum
ACTAGTATATATATATATATATATAATTTTACAAAATATATAATTATTAAATATATTATAGTACTTATAATGAAAATTATTAATTTATATTAAAATGACATTTATAAGTTTTTAAACGCCTTACACAGAATTTTAAGGGAGGTAGAAGTGCGCAGAATGGGCGTAAGGGGGCTAACTAGTGTGCTGTTTAATTTGCTTAGAGGCCACCCATGCATCTCGTGCATCCCCCATGCATTCTCAAATCCTTGGCGGAGTGTCTGATTTATGTGATAAGTCATACGTCTGTTGCATGTTTCTGGGGGCCAGAATACACTTCATCAGCCTTCTCTCTAATATCACTCCTATTAACACGCATACTTGTTATACGTTCTTAATTTTACGTTCACGAATTACGTTAGATTCTTAGACGAATTATACATTATTCCGCGCAAGTTTTCTTTTAAGTCCTACGAGCACTCGTCCAAAGCTCACATAGAAAAAGCCCCGTCACATCTAGTTTCGTGAACAGCGCACAATACATGGCGTTCATTCGGCTTATAAAAGATATCAAGAATGCCGCAAAGACTGATGGTCTCAGCGAAGTCACTGCGGTCCCGAAGACTGAGCTGAGTGCTTTACAGGAGTCGGTCTTGCAAAAGTGCTATACCATCGAGGGCGATGAAAAAAAGATAGCTGGTCTGGAAAGGAAGATCATGGGCATGCAGATTGAGATCGAGAACTTAACCGGCATTACCGCCCAACGAAATGCTGAGATAGCCCGACTTCAACCGTTTGAGGAAGAAGCAATGAGATTACGTCCTCGAATAGGACCTCTACAAGATCAGATAATGAGACTCAACGGGGAGCTACGAACGAGCAAAGAGAGTGCAGAGGAATTTAAGGCAAAGTGCGAGCTGCTAAAAAAGCATTTCGCAGTTGTCCAATCTGACCTCGCTAGCTGGAAACGGGCAGACGAGATTACAGCTATTGAATCACGGTACAGAGACGAAAATCTAAAAATGAAGGCAAAGCTTGAAGCTACAATCCAAGGCCTAGTGCTCGGCTTCGCGAGCAAAATAAAAACCATCCTCAACCAAAACGTCGATGCCAAAGCAGCAGAGCATCAAATCGGCCGGATTAAGCCTAGCATTTTACTCGAAACCCCGAGAAAAGAATCTGGAATCTCTCCCGACGATCTTCTATCCGCTTCGGATAAAAGTGAAAAGGAGGGTAAGACCTGTGTAATGGCAATATTTCAAGGACTTAAGGCGCTAGCAATGTGTTCTGTACAGCAGAAAGCAGAAACGGAGCGACAAGAAGAAAGTTTCTCCATGCAACTAAAGACACAGGAACTTCAGCATGCTTCGGTCATTGCGGAATTTCAAGTGCAAGAAAAGAAACGAAGTTTGCAATTACAACAGGAAAGGAAAAGCTTCAATGAAGAAAAAGAGGCAATTGATCGACAACATGCTGAACTGATAGCTAACATACGAGGCCGAAATGTATGGGCGTCTGAGCTCAGAACTCATCTTGACTCGATCATCCCTTTGCTAGTCATTGATTTTCAAGGTGCAATCGACGTTCTATCTCGAGCAATTGCAAAGATCTCTACAAACCCGTGTCACTGGTATGTAGGTAGCCGGATGGAGAAGAATTTAAAAGAGCTGCTATCAAGCTTGCGAGAGGAACAGAGAATTTTTAGTGAGCGAACACAGCTTGATAATGAGGAACTCATTTTACCAGATGGATTGAGGATGTGGACAGCTACTTTGAAAGAGATGCTATCTAACGAGACGGCACTAGTAGTCAAAGCAGTAGCAAATTACTTTTATGCCCGTTCCCGAGGTCGCGTAGATGGAAAAGAACCTTGAAGGGCTATCAATACATAAGCCTGATGGGCAAATCGCTTGCTCTTAATATAAATGGCCCAAGTTTCCAATATTTGATCCTTAATTGCACTCTTTCTAAAGTCGGAGGCTGCTTAAGACATAGGCGCTCGATCAAGGCGAAAATGAGAAAAAACTAGCGTTGACCATACCTTAGAAATCCTAACCGTGTCTAAATATTGAATTTCCCTAAGCGTGAATATAACTACATTCCCTGCTCGTGCATAAATTTTTGAAGTTTCGACGGCTTTCTTTTATTCTTAATTTAGAATTGCCCTGTAACACCATGCCCTGCACTTTTTCCAAGTTTTACTCTCAGGCCTCAGCAAGCTTGATAACTCCTCAAGCATCTTCTCTTTTATATATATTGCCCACGTACAGGGTGGGGCATGAACCGACTCAAACAGTCCAAACCAAACGGGTGGGGCGTTTAATTATGTAACATGTTTGGTTTGGATTGGATTAAGGATCTGTAATCTAGTCCAAACGGTTTAACTTGGATTAATATCACGATTCTTGGTATAGTATTAAGGCAGCTCTGCGCGCCAGAGCTTTTAAGCCGCCTGGTGGCTAATTAGTAGAAAAATATGTAACGCCGAGATAAGCACGGCCGCTGTAGCTATATATTTATAGAGGAAGAGATATCTACCACATCCGCGATTCTAAAGCTCCGCGGGTGGTAGCTAATAAAAGTGCGTGATAGTTATATTAGGGTTAACACGGTAAAATAGTACTAAAAAATATTATAAAATTAGTATTTTATAAATTTTACCTAAATTAAAGTTAATCTAAGTATTTTTAGAAATTAATAATACTTTGTTAATAATATACTTCTTTAATAATACTTCTTTAATAATACTTCTTTAATAATATACTTCTCTAATAACACTTCTTTAACAATATACTTTACTAGCTATACTATATTCTATCTAGGTGCAAACCTCATTAATTCGTTCAGACTAGTTTACAATCTGGTTTGCCATGGATTGCGGCTCAACGGTTTGGTTTGGGCTGGTTTAACCAAAATTACACCTCAAACGGATTGCAACCATTTGGTTTGGTGCGGTTCATGCCCCACTCTGCCCACGTATCGTGAGATTATTCAGTGTGGCCATTATATATAGAGTAGTTATATACATCGAAGGATTCCCATTAGTGAAGCCCTGCCATATGGCCTGAGGGCCATTAGGTAGCTTCGGACATGCGTTGACTCTTCGGCAGCATCGAGCGACAAGTTAAGATAAATGTCGGCCGGGCCGAATTGCCTAAGTCTGGCAAGGCCCTCCTTAAAATTACCTTTAAGTTTGACGGTACTGACCCTTGCAGTGGAAGCTGCAGTCTTCTGCGACGAGCTCAAATGCCGGTCAGCAGCAACGATTCGAGCGCGTATTCTGTAGCCAAGCCATTCCGCCATGGACCTTCAATCAGCTTCCTTACCACTTAAAGGGTAACAGTGTTAGGTCCAACGGCGGCGACATCCAATTACTATCGCCAGGAACGAAAGGAGTCGGGAGTGTCAAGCCTAAACCTCGCTATCTAGGACATGTGCTAGCTCAACGCCGCCAGCAACAACACTGCCAGGTACAGCATCTGGCGCTGGGCTGATTTGTACAGTGAGAGGCTGACTAGCGGTGGCGCCGCGGCGCAAATAACGGCGCAGCAGGTGGAAGGGGGGCGTTGGGATGTGGTGTCAGATATGTTGAAATTTTTTTTGATGGTTTAAGAAATAGAAGATCAAATGGTGGTTATTACGTAGCAGCAAAAATACTGGCTTACATAACTTAGACTACGTCGATCACAGTCAAGAAACAAGACCCCGTCGACTCGGAACGTGACGACGAAATCTGTTCACTATCTCTGTTTTTTAGCGAAGACGTTAGTCTATTTTGAGCAGTCGGAGTGATTCATGGCTCCGATGAGCACGACGCACTGAGGCGCTACAGCCCCACACGCCCCACTACTGAGACGGCTGTGAGGTTAGCGCGGGAGGGACCGGGCTCTCTGGCGGTTCCACAACGACACCTCGGAGCAATACAATCCCTAGCACCGGGAACACTCCGCCTCCTCTTACGTGTCTTATCGACATAGCAATAGCAATGGTTGATACCCGACTAACTCCTGCATCGTAGAATCCCCTCCCTATCCGCGTTCGTTTGCCCAGCCTTAATTTTCTTCGTTAACGGAAGTATGTGATTTATGACCATGCCTGTACGCTCGCAAGGCACGGGAGAGAGTGGTCGCAAACGCGGAGCTCACAAGAAGTCAAGACAGGGTTGCCGTAACTGCAAGCTTCGCAGGGTTAAAGTGAGCCGCACTGGCATCTCTGTATGATCGAATAACTGATATTTTCTGGAGTGCGATGAAAGCAGGCCGAAGTGCCAAAAATGTACCACTTTTGGCGTTTCCTGCAACTATGATCCTAAGACTCCCGATCTTCAGATGTCATTTGACGGTACATCGACTATCAAAGGCCCACAAAAACTGCTGTATTCATCCGATCAAACTCTTGTTAGCGCAATTAGTATACCTACTCTTCTACATCCCACCATTGTACTCGACAACAATCCAACTTTTCCACTTGATAAGCAAAGCCTGGATAGACTCACCAGATTTCAGATGAGAACAGTGCTTTCCATAGGAACTGCAAGAGCCGCTAGCCTTCACCAAGTCGAAACAGTTAGACTCGCTTGTTTGGTAAAGCCACCCTGTAGTTAGTGTAACATCCAAGCTAACATTGCCTCTCTTCGCTTAGCATCCATACTTGATGCATGTGGTGCAAACACTGACAGCAATCCATGACCGCTACTTGTCCTCGTCACCTGACTCTGGGTTAATATTTTATCATTTATCTCGAGCAGCAGCATTGTTCAATGAGAAGCTATCTACTCCAATTCAGCCACAAGATCGTGATCCAATTTGGGCCACTGCCGCTCTACTTGGTATCATCGCATTATCGTCGATAGAGGCGTCGACACCGGAAGAAGCATGGCCACTCAAGCCTTCAGACCCGTCTGATCTCGAATGGATTAAGATGAGCCAAAACAAAAAGACGATTTGGAATATCGCAAATCCTCTAAGGCCAGATAGCATTTTCCATTCTCTCGCCCAAGACTATGCAACTTCTATCATGCGCTCTTCGCCAGATATATCTGGGATCAAAACCATCCCGCCCGCATTTATCCATCTATACGGCCTTGATAATGCATCAACTGCCGAAAACAACCCATACTATAGTGCTTTGCATGCACTGACCCCATTATTTCGCGGCGAATGTGAAATGCCAACCACGTGGCCATTTATCACATTCATAAGCCATATACCACCAGAATTTAGCAAGCTACTAGAGCGGAAAGATCCCCGTGCGCTTTTGCTGCTGGCATACTGGTACGCGACGGTCTGCAAATCAGTATGGTGGATTGAACGACGGGCAACAATTGAGTGTCAAGCCACTTGCTTATACTTGGAAAGATACCATGCGAATGAGACCGCTATACAGGAACTACTGCAGTTTCCAAGGGCCCGATGTGGACTCGTGCAATCTTAGGCTAGTCTAGAATTCGACTTCGATGCCTTAACATGCAACGTCATGTCTAGTCTTTTCGTTATTGCGTCTGTCTAGCGCCCAATGACCAGAACAAGGGATTGCCGCGCAGCATCAATGACTTTTTCTTAAGTAAATCTTTATTTTCTTAAGATTGAATGGCGCATTTGGACTATATAGATTGACAAGCTACGTACTTAATACACCTTATTTCAATCCCTGCACTGCACCGCAGACATTTCCTCTTTGCCGCCACTGCTGATTCACTCATTACTTTCTTCTATTCAGCACCGATTTTGTTCTTGAAACCCTTGTCTATCCGCTTCTTTTGCATCATTTCATAGATGAGGAAGTGTGTCCAAATGCTGGCCAACAAGCAGAAAATTGCAAAAAACAACATACGGCCTGATTCTTACGCTTTAGATCATCGACACTACCGCAACATCAACAGCAAAATTAAACAGCTAAATCCACCTCCACGAGGAGGCTTGCAGTAATCTTCAGTACAAACGACAAAAATCTCGCTGCGATTCACGGTCAATGCTGTGAATAAAGATGATCTCGACCGCTGCGGATTTGCCAGAGATTATTTTCCTGTTGTTGCAACGTGGAACTCGTTTAATTACTCGCACAGGTCTCAGGCGCTGCTTCTAAATCACATTACGTTGGGACTTGCCCTGTGTGGTCATATGGGCTTGGAAATCCGAAAGATAAGTCCTTGTCCAAATGCTAATCGCAAAGATTGCGAAAATATGTGAATGGCTTAGTCTCTTATGTGTCCTGTTAATAGAGAATAATACTATTCTGAATGGATAGATTCTGCTGTCCGCTGTAACTAGACAGGTTTCAAGGATCACCAATAATAAGCCCAGCATGTTAATGAACATCGTGTTATATACAGGAGCTTGCGGCCACTATTAACTTCACCTCTAAGCGAACTGGAGATCACAATTCAAACTTACCGCTCGGCTTGGCTGTCGCAACTTTGGGTGCTGTAGGAGCCAATGTTCGTAAAACAGCTCTAGTTCTAACTTAAAGACAAGACATTCACCTCAGACCTCTGCATATAGGGTATGGAATGGAGAATCGAGATTTTTTCACCGGATGGCTGAACAAGACACTCCACAGCTGTAGCCGTGACGGTACAGTAACTTGAATAGATACGTACAGTGGTAAGAATTTCAGGGTAATAGAGGTAGCGAAAGAGCTTTAGCAGCGACAGCAGAAGCCTCGATAAGGCTGGTGTTGTGTAACATGAGCCAAGTTTTTGTAAACTCAAAAAAGTTCGATATGCTGTTACAATATAATATAGAAGACAATAGAAAAGATATATATGCCTCATTTTAAAATATTTTATTACAATATATGATAGTATACTATTTACTAAGTTAACTCAAGATAGTGTAGGTTTTTAAGGGAATTCCACGGCATCAGGCAAGGGTGCCAGAGTGGAATATTATTGAGGATGTATATTGCTACTTGCTTCACATGAGCTCTTTGTCAGTCAATCTTATGCAGTTACGAATTTAAAACTGAGGGTTTTTATTCAGCAAACTTCACAGACAATCCCTTGAAATCTTTTGTAATATTCGTAATTGCCTCCTCAACTGGTAGCCTCTCCATCGAGCTAGCGCCATAAAATCCATGTATGCCTTTAGTCCTAGACAGAACAAATTCGGCATCTTCTGGCCTGGCAATAGGTCCCCCATGGCATAAAAGTAGAACCTCAGGGTTGATCTTGATTGCAGCATCACGAATTTCTTGAATAAGCGTTACGCAGTCTTCTAAGCTCTTTCCAGATGTCGCACCGATACTCCCGGATGTTGTAAGTCCCATATGCGCAACTAGTATATCCGCTCCAGCTCGTGCCATTTTCTCCGCCTCAGAAACGTTGAAGACATAAGGCGTAGTCAGGAGGTCCATCTCGCGGGCTAGTTTAATCATATCCACTTCTGAATTATAACCCATGCCCGTCTCTTCAAGGCTCTGGCGGAATTGTCCGTCAATGAGCCCTACAGTGGGAAAGTTTTGCACACCCGCAAATCCGAGCTCCTTAATTTGTTTGAGGAAGGTGGGAATTGATCGGAAGGGGTCGGTGGCGCAGACGCCTGCAAGGATGGGGGTATGGTTGACGACTGGGAGGACTTCATTGGCCTGCTGAAGTGTCAGTACTGATTTGAAGGCACAAATTGAGCCTAATACTGACCATGTCGAGGACTACATCGTTTGCGTTCCCGTACGGCATCAAGCCGGCTAGGGAGCCTCGACCTGCCATACGGAATCGACCACTGTTATAAATTATAATTAGATCACCGCCTCCCTTTTCAATAAACTTAGCGGAGAGGCCGATGCCTGCGTAAGAGCATTGTTAGTTGACATTGTTTTTACTTTTACTGGACAAGTGTTATGCAATTAGGCCATCGAACGCGGCTAACCTGCTCCTGCTCCCACAATGGCTTTGCCATTAGAGACAGATCTTCTGAGTTTGACAAGGATTTCTTTGCGATTTGTTGAGGCAGGCATATCGGTGGTGGAAACTAAGAACAAGCCATGATGCAATCTAAAAGTCAAACCGAGGATCACATGGTAGCGTGTTCAAGATGCGCGTCTTACGACGCGTCAAGCTTTCGTCGACTTCTTTTCTTTCGGGTCATCTCTTAATAAACGCAATACCACGTGTTCGGACCTTCATCTCGATTTATAGCCCTCCCATTCAGAGTTCTACGGTAAGTTTTTCTAAGACGCCCATTGAGTTTCTGAAATCACGAGAATATTCATCACTTAGTTCTCTGTGCCTTTCCAATTTCCCTATGATATTTGAGTAAATAAGTTGCTGTGGAGAAGAGCAATCCCGTTATTCATCTCCGTAATATAAGTGGATTAAAGCAATCATCTAGCTTGAGGAAGGTAGAACTCCCAACAGCGGAAGCAATCCCTTGGGAGACGTATCAGTTGCTAAGTCATTATCATACTATTAGCCTTATGAACAAGTTTTTGGAGGCTCAAAGAGTAGGCTATGGTGATAATGGGTTATATATCAATCTGGAATGGAGGCTGTCAAATTTTAGTATATAATTATTTGGCAGATTAGAATTTGAAGGTCTCCTAATTTTTTAGCCCCATAAGACTGACACTAGACACACGACCGTGTATAGGCCCTCAAACCTCTTCCAGTAGCAGTTAGAATCCTATTCCGGGCTCTTGCTGTGTGGTAAACGCCGGGCGGATTACTACTGGGCAGTAACGTTCTCCTTACATTGAATGTTTCTTTGGTGGTCTGCTCTGATCAAGTCGCCGAATAACTTCTCCGATAAGTGTCTATCTTCAAGAATAATTCGGAAGTACCGAAATTTACAATGGCACTGACAGCTCTTTTCTAGAGTTACCTTGAAACTTTGAATGGAGCCTATCTGGCCGGCCGTGCTTCTTTAAGACATACGACTCGTTGATCCTCAGCGCCGTTGCTGGGAGTGGGCGACAGACTTTCAATTAATCAAAGAGCTGAGTCCGGGAGCTCATAGTCTCATTTCCATGAGCTATTCCATGTTCTATATCATTTAGCAAGACTTTGATTTTGTTGGTCATGTGCAACTTCACCTAGCAATTACGGCTAGCATTTTGCGGGGCCAAATGCAAGGTTCTTCTTGGCGCGGGGATGTTTCAATTGTCTCGGAAATCAAAATAAATCTTCGTTTAATAAGTTCGTCTTGTATAGAGCCATCTAGATGGACACTGTAAACGAAGTATCTTGTTACTGGAATTAAAGTTTGTTTTGCCTTTACCTATAGGCCCCTCATGGCCGAGCTCAATATTATCCTCATTGGCACCTGCGACACAAAACTATCTGAACTACTTTACCTCCGCTCTCAAATAATCCAGCATCCGAATACGAGCGTGACTCTCATCGACGTTGGGCGAAATGCTGTTCAACATTCCAGCATCTCGATTACTCAACCAGATCTTGTTCATAAATTTGGCTCCGCGTTGCCATCAGATACCCGTGAACTTTCGGATCTCCCGCGTGGAGAGGTAATCAAGTACATGTCGGCTTGTGCGACTGCATGTGTAGACGAGCTATTTGCGTCCGGAGGCTATCATGGAATTATTTCTGCAGGCGGAAGCGGTGGTACGGCGCTCGCGAGTGCAGCTATGCGTAATGCATTGCCAATTGGCTTTCCTAAGCTTATCATCTCAACGGTAGCTAGTGGAGATACTGGTCCAGTGGTCGGGGAGACAGATATCACCATGATGTACTCGGTCGTCGATGTCGCAGGGCTGAACTCTTTACTACGCCAGATTCTCTCGAATGCTGCTGGCGCCATAGTTGGAATGGTAAGAACTTACTGGACCGAGCACCAGCAGAACGAGAGTCGCACTATTCAGCAGCATGGGCAGCAAAAGAAACGCGTAGGTATAACTATGTTCGGTGTCACAACTCCATGTGTGGACGCCATACGGTCCCATCTCGAATCTAACTACGATATTGAAGTCTATGTCTTCCACGCTACTGGGCATGGTGGCCGTGCTATGGAACGCCTCATCAAGTCCGGCCACCTGGATGCTGTCCTCGATCTCACTACTACAGAGATTTGCGATTGTCTCATGGGCGGTAACATGTCTGCTGGACCATCGAGGCTGGAGGCTGCAGCAAAGGCTGGGATCCCGAACATTATCAGTCTTGGCGCAACGGATATGGTGAATTTTGGTCCGAAGGCAACAGTTCCAGAGAGATATGCGGGGAGACTGCTATTTGAGCATAATCCAACTGTTACGCTTATGCGCACATCATCTTCTGAGTGCGCTTCCATTGGTCAGTTTATTGTGGATAAGCTTCTTAAGTTTGCCGTAAAGAAAGAGAATGTACAAGTGTGGATGCCTGAGGGTGGAGTTAGTATGATATCAACACCTGGCGGCGCGTTTGCGGATGCTGAGGCAGACGAATATCTGTTTAGGGCTATTCAAAAAGGGTTGCAAGGGAGAGGAGTTAAAGTAATTAGTGATCAAAGGGCAATTAATGACGAAGGGTTTGCAAATGATATCGCGGAGGCATTGATACGCGTCATGGGGCTGAAAAGAAATTCGGAATGATATTTGACCAACGGCAACGGAAAATTCGTAATGGGTAAGATTACCATCAAGTAGCGGGAATAATAGAATGCACTATATCAGCGTCGTGACGCAGTCTCGAAAATAGGGCAGCGTGGGTCATGTCTTGGGCTTGCCGCTTAGGCGCAATTGAGGTTAAGATATGTATAAGTAGAGCACCTGACGATGGAACGCCCCCAATTTCGGATTTCCTTATGGGTACACCTGGCGCTCCCGCGCTCAATCCCAAATCAAACCCGATCCATGAATGCAGAATTTGAAGCCCTTAATGCTAGAATATCTACTCATCATCCTCTTCCTCCTCGGCCTCAAGTGTGGTCATAGCAATTCGGTCCAAATCCCGCTGTCCGCTTTGTGTGATCCTTCGTCCACCCTTGTCCTCATCCTGCTCAAGCACGCCAATCTTCTCGAGCGCTTGCATAACCTTGCGGTCAACGCTGCCGGAGGCATCGACGTGGTGAGAGGGACGAGAGCCACGGTTCTTTGTTGATCTGCAATTTTTAGGTTAGAAAGGCGAATGTGACTAAGTGCTGGCGCATATTACCCGTGAACTTTTCGTAGGCGGCCAACACCGACAGTTTTGCGTAGGTAAACATGGCGAGCGACGGCGGCGGCGCGGATATAGAACCTGGTCCAGAATTATTAGTATTGGTGTTTTAGATTTATCTATAGATAGTTGCGCTAAAAGGACAAGATAGACTAGTTCATTTGTCACAATTGAAGGGCGATTGCTTGGTTAAGATTTCCAAGCCGGCACAGATGCATGAGGGCGTCTCACCAATCAATATCCTGCGGCGGAAGCTCCTTGGAATCTACAGATTTTCAATCAGCACCTCGATCTCAGCGTGTTTCGCAGTACACAACTTACGCGAAGTCTTAACGGTATCAACCCAGCCTGTAGATAGTAGTACGCAATGGTCAGCGAGCTGAGCGTGCAATTATCCCCCAGTTACGGGATTCAGGCTGGCACTCAAGCTGGTGTTAACGAACCTGGACTATAAAAATTCAAGTATTAGTGTATTGTCCATCTGGCGCATAAAAAATCATAGAACGGAGTAGAACACATACATTGGCAACTTGCCCTGTCGCTTTAAGAAAGCGGCATAGGCCGAGATGAATTGGTTGGCCTATAAGAGAAATTAGCACTATTCATCTAAGAAATATCAAAGCATTTTGTGAGCAGTCTCAGCGTACCTCAACATCGCGGACGCTGACACCAGGCATGGTTGCGGTTGTTGGTAGATCCTAGAGTTGAAGGGAGGCGGAGAGGTTGATATTGAGCGTCGTCAAAGTTCGAAATATCGGTTTCGGATGAAGATTCAGTGTGTTCAGAGTCTTCGTTTAACGGAGTTGAGACGGACCGATGCCAAGAGTTCGTCTCTGCTTTCGGGCATCGCACAGGCATCGCTTGGTTCGTCGTGTTCGTTTTCTCGCCTCTCCATCCAGCATCAAGCATTCGACGCAAATCATTGGAATCGTATATGCTAAAGCCATACTGACCTTAAAGTAGAAAAGAAGTGTCTAATCATGATGTTCATCTTAAAGGATATATACTACTCGAATTGAGTAGCAATTAGGGGTAAATGTTGTGCTAAGACCCTACGTCCACTAGGCCACCCTCTCCCCTCTTCTAAAGAGCTTTACGCCAGGCCACGCGTATAAAGAACTCTAGATATTCTTTTTCTTATGTCTCTCTTTTAGCATTCTGCTTCTCTGCCAGATTTCGGACATTCTCGCAATGGAGTATGAGCTTGTTGAAGCCATTCTTTTTGATGTTGACTCTGTGGTGGATATAATACAACTAGGAAAAGTAGAAGATTCATTACAGGAGCCTACGACGCGAAATGCTACCTATGAGAATTTGCTGCCGCACTTGTTGAACATCTTGGATCGCAATTTGACCGAGCTAGCCACAAGACTTAAGGTGTTGGAGGTTGCTACCAGGTATGTCTCACGAACAAGCCGTAGCAGTTAGGAAAACATAGGATTTGGGCTAACCTTATGGCCAGACTAATTGTAGGGTGAACAAATCTCCTGTAGCCGGATCGTAAAACAACAGCAAACCGGCCAGAGAGGACAAAAGAGAGCATCCCCAATGATAGAAGTCATCGATCCCTATCTCGCCAGGCAATCCTTCGATCGCATGCTCCCAGCATCAAAGGACCTTGAATATAACTCTGAGAAACATTTCTGTATGTGACTAAAAGTTGTCCGTTTACATTCTAAAGTCTCCCGGACTTTTGAATCATGGGCTAACCACCAGGGTCAACAGAAGAACCTTTATTCACCCCAATTTCTAAAAGCATGACTTTGGCACTTGGCTTACGCGCGACTACAATCAAATTACGGATGTATACGTGGCGGCGACTTTTGTATGAGCAAGACCGACGTCTTTGCGCATACTCTAGACTCCCGGATTGAAAGTTATTGGAACAATCGATGTTGATACGGGCGATTACGAATGGCCTTCCGAACCCATCCTACTCTAAGACGAGATCTAAGCTGATGAAGTAAAAAATCGATTTGGCTGCGCAAAATATATTAACTACATGGTATGAACTTACGTTCTTGCACGTTTTGTATACTATAGTGTTACATACTCTAAATCCTTTGTGAGGGTTAATATCCTCTTACCTTAACGTTTATCATGATTACTAGCAATCTTCTAATAGTAGCGGTTACTTATGAGCCTGAAAGTAGCCCTTACCTTCTGGTCTGGTCCTAGGAAGAAAAACAGCTTAAAATTTTTCAAATAATATTGATATATATCGACTCAATGTCGGCCAGCAGCTGTCACCTCGTCAAACTGGTGGATCACCAATTGAGAAGTGCTCTACGCTAGTAGATCGTCATTTTATCGCACAGAATTGCCTCTGGTCAATGTTTGTGGACTCGGAATTGAGCGAAATCAATCCAACATGAACTAAAGATTGGTGCTAGGCCTACTAGTTAGTTTGCCCGTAGAGAATTGGGGGACAGCTCTCCGTTCGATAGCGTCACTCTAGACGTAAGAACGAAACTGATATCGCCGTAACCAGCAGAAAATGCGTCTTATTGTCCCAGATTATGGCTACAACGCACAGATTTGGCCTTGCATAATATTCTGGGTATCATGGTTTCACCTCTCACCTCTCACCTCTCACCTCTCCTTCCTACGCGCCACGCCTGTTTGCCCTTGAGCTGTTAGAATGCTTGGTCATTGCCCAGTCATCCACCGTACCCCTGTGCACCATTTCCTTCTTTGCATACATATCATCATGATATCGTAGATGGCGTCAATACGAGTCCTTGCTGCAGTCTCTAACACTGGGATCGGGATACTATATCACAGGGACATGATGGACTGGCCGCCTGGTATCAGCAAGATGTAGTCCTGAACGAATGAAATTACTATCCAGTCCCCAGGGCCGAGGCCTTGGGTGTAAGCCTGGGCTTCAATACAGCTGTCAAGACGCCGAATTCACGATCAGGCACACTTAAACACTCATGTGATAGATGTAACCCCTGCATTTTCAAGTACCACGCAAGGCCAACCTCATCGGCTAATAGACGGGCCGGCCGCATGTCGTGAAACCCCAACATCTAGAACGCATCGAAGTACCCACAAAGACCAACAATCTGCATTCCTCCAGACCTCGCTCAGCCCAGCAAAGAAACCCAAACCCAGGCGCCAACGGCCTTTCTCGCTCTGGCCCCCTCGGCCCCTTCGCTCTAGTCCTTTGCTCCCTTCGAAAATCCCACCTGATGCCCTCTGCCCACGCAATCCTCCTTTCCCTTCCTCCCCCAAACCCTCACCCATCCTCATCCCGTCCCGTCCCATCCATCATTCCATCCCATCCCACAACCCCCCACCAACACCCGCACCCGCACCC
>KV750682.1:0-34285 GCA_001692915.1 Glonium stellatum
CTGGGCCGGGGCGTCGGGCGTAGCGGCGTCGGCGCGCTGGCCCAGCGTCACGGGGATGGGCGCGGTGGCGTAGGTGGAGTTGGCGGAGGCGAGCGCGCGCGGCAGCCGCGTCAGCGTCGTGTGTGAGGCGTTGGAGGCTGCGGCGATGGCGTGGCCCTGCCAGTAGAAGGTGCGGTAGCGCAGGGCGGGGATCTGGGGCGGGAGGCTGGGGTCGAGGTCGAGTCGGTCGATGAAGAGGCGCAGGCCGAGGTAGCCGTAGATGGCGACGCGGTTGGCGCCGCCCATGCCGGTTAGGAAGGGGTAGGCTGGGTGTGTGCCGCCGTTCGCTTCCCAGGCGTCGATGAGCTGCTCTGAAAATTGGAACCAGGGGGCCCGCGTGTAGGGCTGTGAGCCGTAGAGGTCGTAGGTGTAGGATGAGCAGCCTGTGGGCGAGATCTCGTTGGCGACGATGCTGAAGACGCCGTAGGTCATTCCCGGGCCGTTGAGGGACTGTTTGGCGGCGTAGTAGTCAAGATCGGAATTCGAGTATGGGTTTTCATAGTCCAAAATATCATCTAACAAGACAACGTCGGCCTGCTTGACGGAAATGGATCCGTTCATCGTCTGATACTCCAAGATTAGGTTTGCCTCCTCATCAATTGGAAGGCGGATTTGTTCAACTTGTTTCGTCCAGGTGTCGTTCACAGGGAGGCCGAACCAGCTGTTGAACACATTTGTCTGGTTCAAGTGTTTCTGTATGAGAGCGGTTGTGAATCCGGGATTATCGACATTGTTCGCATACTCATCCGGATCTGTGGCATTGGTGAGGACGTAAAAACCGCTCGACTCGTTAAAAGTTAATAGCTCCGAGTAGAAATACGCAATGGAATTGTAGATAGGAAGCAGTTGGGTTTTGAAGTACTCGGCATCTCCAGTAGCAGCGTAATAGTTGTACAATTCAAGTCCGATATCTCCATTGATGTGGTACTCGTAGTCGAAGCACGGCCCAGTTCCCGTGCAATTTCCGAACCGCCCACTGGTCCACGGGAAGACAGCTCCACCAGCTGTAAACTTGCCCGTCTCGTTTTGGGACGAACTAAATGCCATATTGATGTTCTCTTTTGCCTGGGGATACTTTTGAACGCGGTAATTCGCAACCTGCCTGACGGATTCCGGATGCGATACCACAAACCCAGGGGCCATCCAAACCTCTGCATCCCAGAAAATCAGCCCTGCATAGCACTCAGACCCGAGGCCGCAAACGGGGATGCTATTAACATCTAGCATAGTGTTATTGCCTGCCGCAAGGATGGCATTCGTCCCGACTGTATTTTGAAGTATGTGGAAAGGATTGGTCACGGCGGTGATCTGCATCTCCTGGATATTTCCATCATCAGGTAG
Organism: Glonium stellatum; assembly: GCA_001692915.1. Classification (NCBI taxonomy): domain Eukaryota; kingdom Fungi; phylum Ascomycota; class Dothideomycetes; order Gloniales; family Gloniaceae; genus Glonium; species Glonium stellatum. The sequence goes on from KV750682.1 coordinate 1,381, forward strand.
GCTGCCATTTGCCAGAGAATAGTCGTCAACAGAATCATCGGTCATTATGCTGTTCCATTCCTCTGTGTGTGAGCGCAGCATGTCAGCGAATCCCGTCTTGGTTCCTGAGATCGAGGCGTTCTTGGCGATCGACTGCGGATCTTCGAAGGCATCCGTGGATGCGCCACCAATGTATTTTTCGACGATAGCGGTTTCGTTGGCCACAAGACTAATATCGACGGATTGCGCAATTGAAGATACATTTCCACCAAAAGTTCCCTCAGTGACCTGAGCTCGCTTCGACAAATCAACGCAACTATTGCCGCTCAGAGTCGAATAAATATATGCAGTGACATTGCTGATTCCATTCGGTCTGACAGCGGACCAGATAGTCGGGCTGTCGGTCTCGAATTTCTTGTCCACAAAATCCGTCCGCAAAGCGCAGTCCCCGTCGAGCACATCAACTACAGTCACATTCATGTCACGAGAAGCGGTGAGTTTGAGTTGGACTGCCGCTTGGTTGACGTAGAGTTTGTGGACGAACATAGCATACTCGACGAAGATAGCATCAGCGCCGGAAGGAGTCCAGGTATAGCTCCATGTCATCAGTCCTGCTCCGATATCGAGCGTGGATGAGAATCCCGAAATGGTGTCGGGATCAACTGAAGCATTCAGTATCTGACCGTTAGCCTCCACGACCAATCCAGCCCAGTGCGGCACACCGCTGATTACGCTCTCCCCGCCGTACTGATACAACCACGGATAGTTCGTCCCGTTTGTTTCAGGCTGGTAATCATAGAAACCGGCAATGGTCGCAAAGGTTTGGCGGCGATCGAAAAGCGGCCAGCCATTGATATTATCATCGTCAACAGGTTCGTCAACTTCGAAGAAGGGGCCAACAGCCGCAAGATTGATACCCAGATAACCGTTGGCTAGAGAAATGCGCGATTGGTAGTGTCCCTGGTCCAGATTTGTTGTGGTGAGCCGCCAATTGTCGTTGTCCCAAGTGACACGGTCAAACCGGGTGCCGTAGATTGTCGCGGCTACGGTGTTTAGACGGCTCCAAAGGGCTATGACGACGGCTCCAAAGGCCAACCGATGCATTATGAGGGTTGTCTTTTTCTTAGGAATGCGTAGTGGGAGAGTGGCTGTTGGAGAAGTGTCAACCGAAGTCCTGGACCTGTTTTCGCAGTGAATGAATTCATGAAGGAAGCAATTGGGCGGATATGCAATGGATGAAGGAGAGTGGAACAGGCAAGGTATTGCGAGGGGGGTGCTGTCGCGGCAGGAGGCAGATGAAGTACATATGATAGAAATTACCTAAGCCGGGGAAATAATTGAGTTCAAGTGAGCATCTAGCAAAACCGTGGTTGGCGAACCCAACGTTGGTGGGCTCCCACAAGTATTACACTCGCACTGGTCTGTCCGACGATCACCTGAGCCCGAGACACTCAACAAGTCTGGCCTCGGCCGCCTGGTTAGCACAACACGCTGTGCCCTTGTGTCGTTGCTACCCTTCAATTGAGCTTGATGTACCTCAGCCTTGGGTAAATTTGCGATTGAAGCAGGTGAAGCAGGTGAAGCAATGAAAGCCAACAAGCCAACAAGCCAACAAGCCAAAAAGATGCGAACGGCGCAGAGCAATTGCAACAGAAAACAGAAAACGAAGAAGGCGTAAGCAATGGCTTGACGTAGTGGGAGACGGTTAGTTAATAGCTTGGGAAGGCGGAAAAATGACGATAGGCGTCAGTCAAAAAACTCCTAGGATTAAATCCGTTCCATTACCCGGGGGCGGGTATCCTTGTTTGCACCGTCGACCCCGCCGACCAGGTGCGCCATGCCCGCGACGCCCGCGACGCCCGCAGACAGCCATATAGACGGCCATGAACGCCCACAAATCCCGCATTGGCCTGCCGTGTCTGGCTGCGTCCCTGTAGATCAGCACGGCGATAGCTAGCGACGCATCTTGACAGAGCCGGTGTTCTTAGTGGTGGTGTTCGTGGTGGTGCTGACGATGCAGATGGCAGAGCCAGGACAGGACGGCAGGCGAGGACGATGCAACCCCGCAATTTGCCTGACCACCTTCCGCTTCGTGAGGCGCCGCTGACGGCAGCCTCGTGTGCATGCAGCCTCATACTTTTCCGCATCCTGCTCTTGCTCCGAGCCTCATGCTGTTGGGCCTAATGCACGAGACGTTCGTGACCCTCCCAACATCACGAGCGAACTTTACTAACTGCTGCCATCCGAACTCCTCAATTGACTGGTTGATTAGTTGCATAATTGCGACGCTTTGGGTAAGGCTTTGGCCAACTAGGAGCCAAACCTCTTTCAACTCTCCAGTCGCACTACTCACATCCACCCATCCACCCATCCACCCATCCACCCATTCGCAGCCAATTTACAGGGAAAATACGAAAAATACGACCCGATGCAAGTCATTACTGATTCCTCGTTTATTCCATCAGCAGGAATCCCTAGCTGGCCCTTTATTTGCTAACATTCGAAATACAATAAAGACCGAAGTCTCGGAGCTGTTAAAGCTCCTGTGTTGAACCTGACAAACTCCCGCTCCAACGCTGGCTGTTGAATTCTCCCAGACGCCGAATCTCTTCCAGGCGGAACGCCTTCCGCAATCCTACCCAGGGAAATGCTCATACCCAAATCAATCACTCACATTGCTCCATCATTGCACATCGTCCATGTCATTATGTTGGCGAAGGTGCTGCAGCACCAGTTATGTCCTCTGACCCTTCCACAGGGGCACAGGTGCAGAAGAGATTTGTATCGCCGTACGCTGCGAAGTAGTATCAGTATCTTTTTTCCCACGTTCAAAAACAACAGAAACAAAGGGAGCCGCTTACCATCATCCAACCTTGTTACTGACGGCCAGAACTTCTTTTCCTTTAACCAAGGTAATGGATATGCTGCTTTTTCCCTGCTATACGGTCGATCCCACTCTCCTACAATCAAGTCCTTCTGCGAATGTGGCGCCATCTTTAAGACGTTGCCCTCCCTTGGCTGCTCCCCCTTCTCCACCGCCTCAATCTCTTTGCGGATCGAGATGAGAGCGTCGCAGAACCGATCTAGTTCTTCCTTGCTTTCTGATTCTGTCGGCTCAATCATAAGCGTATTAGCCACCGGCCAAGACATGGTCGGTGCGTGAAAGCCATAATCTTGAAGTCGTTTTGCCACATCTATGGCCTCGATGCCAGCTGATTCCTTGAACTTACGAACATCCAGAATGAACTCGTGCGCACATCGTCCGTTTTGGTTGGTATAGAGGATAGGATAGTATGGCTTCAACCGTGAAAGAATGTAGTTAGCGTTCAGAAGGGTGATCTTCGTCGCGTGTGTTAACCCAACTCCGCCCATCATCTTGATGTATGCCCAGCTAATTGGCAGGATGCTCGCGCTACCCCAAGGAGCACCACTAATCGGTGCAATCGCCTTCCTTCCTCCCGTAGCAATGAGAGGGTGGCCGGGCAAATATGGGGCAAGGTGCTCTTTCACACCAATAGGTCCAACACCAGGCCCGCCTCCACCGTGAGGAATGCAGAAGGTTTTATGAAGATTGAGATGGCAGACATCGGCCCCTATCTCCCCAGGCGAGCAAAGCCCAATCTGGGCATTCATGTTGGCTCCATCCATATAAACCTGGCCGCCGTGCTGATGGACAAGCTCACATACTTCCTTGATCTTTGGCTCAAAGACGCCAAATGTGCTCGGATATGTGACCATAATTGCTCCCAGTTCCTCGCTGTGCTTTTCGCATTTGGCCTTGAGATCTTCCAGGTCAAGATTTCCTGTTACGTTGTCGCACTTGATCGGGACGACCCGCATCCCTGCCATCGCCGCACTAGCAGGGTTGGTGCCGTGCGCGGATACCGGGATGAGGCAGATATCGCGTTTCTTTCCTGGCTGGTCTTCCTGGTATTTACGAATCACCCGCAAGCCAGCGAACTCACCCTGCGCACCAGAATTTGGCTGTAGCGATACTGAATGAAAGCCTGTGATTTCTGCCAGATCCTGCTGCAACTCCGCAATTAGGATAGCATAACCCTCGGCTTGGTCCAAAGGCGCGAATGGATGAATGGATGAGAACTCCGGCCATGACACCGGGACCATCTCCGTTGTTGCGTTTAATTTCATAGTACAGGAACCAAGAGGTATCATAGAATGTGTAAGAGATAGATCCTTCGACTGTAGATGGTGAATATATCTGAGGAGCTCCGTTTCCGAATGGTGAGAATTAAAAACAGGGTGGGTCATATACGCCGAAGTTCGCTTAAATTCAGAAGGAAGATCCAATCGAGGTAGATTTTGGAATAAATGATCATAGGAATCCGTAGAATTTTTCGGGTCATCCTTTGTATCTGCGGTTTTGCTAAATCGTCTGAAAAGTGCAATGATTCTCTGTGCATCTGCCAACTCTACTGTCTCATCAGTAGTAATACCAATATGCTCATCGTCAATCTTCCTCAGATTCATGCCGTCCTGGGCTGCATCCCGCATTATCTCATCCGTCTCCGAGCCAGTCTCAACAACGATTGTGTCAAAGAGAACAGGAGCGTTGTCCAATTTCCCCCTCTTTCCGGTCTTAAACCCAAACTGAGAGATTCCACTTTGAAGTGCTCTTGCCATTGCAATGACATTTTCAGCAATAGCCTTCAGGCCTCCCGGTCCGTGATATATGGCATAAAACGCGCTCATGTTAGCCAGCAGGGCTTGGGCAGTGCAAATATTACTTGTTGCCTTTTCCCTGCGAATATGTTGCTCTCTCGTCTGCAATGCAAGTCTCGCCGCAGGATCGCCTAGCCTGTCTTTCGACAACCCTATAAGGCGTCCAGGGATCTTACGCTTGTACTTTTCACTACACGCAAAGAAAGCCGCGTGTGGCCCACCATAACCCAAAGGCACTCCAAACCGTTGAGCATTTCCGAAGGCTACGTCCGCGCCGAATTCCCCAGGGGGCTTTAGAACAGTCAAAGCCAGGAGGTCCGTTGCTACGCTGAACGTTGCCCCATGCTTATGCACCTTCTCTGATAGCCCCTTGAAATCATCCAGCCCTCCGTCGGTATCTGGGTATTGAACAAGCACTCCGACTAGATCTTCTCCAAGCTCTTCTATCCTTTTGCTATTGTCCTTCAAAGCATCGCCTACTTCTATCTTGACCCCAAAGCCATCGGCTCGAGAACCCAGAACCGCAATGGTCTGCGGGTGGCATCGGTTAGACACGAAGAAGGTTTTGTTTGGCCTTCTCTGCTTTGACAAAGGTAAAGCACTAAGCGAGAGCGTCATAGCTTCTGCCGCGGCGGTAGGCTCGTCTAAAACAGATGCATTAGCAATCGGAAGAGCCGTCAGATCTGTCACCATGGTCTGAAAGTTGAGCAGGGACTCTAGCCGTCCTTGGCTAATCTCTGGTTGATATGGCGTGTAGCTTGTGTACCATCCAGGCCCTTCAAGGACATTCCTCTTGATAACCTCTGGCACTTTCGTCCCCGCATAACCGCACCCAATGAAGCTTCTAGCAACTTTATTTTTCTTTGCGATTTCTCGAAGGCGCGCAAGTAAATGGGTCTCTGAAAGAGGATGGTCCTGGGTTGACATATCTTGCTTCAGTGATGACTCTGAATCCTTCGATGCGTCCGCCCATGACATCTGAATATCGCGAGAGGATAGAACGCTGGACGGTATAACTTGCTTTACGAAGTCGTCAAGAGATTCGGCAGGAGGATCGAGAGCTCTAAGCATATGTTCAGCAGACGAAGGGGAAGGCCCAATGTGACGCCGCGCGAAGGTGTCCAGCGCTTCGAAAGGGTTGATGGTGCCATCGGAATGAGCTTGACTGTCGGAAGGTTCGGTAGTAGTGCTGGAATAAAATGATCGCTTCGAAGAAACATGTAAAGGTCTGCTTCCTAAAGGATGCTTGCTGCTACCGTTGAGTCGAAATCTGTATGCCGGCCGAGCTGCAGCAGCCCGAGAGTACAAGACCAGGCGATTTGCTGCAGAGCTCGCCCTGAACCATGATGCTTGCATCCTGATGGCTCTACTTGGCCAATTGGCGCGTGAAGTGCCCGCGCGGGCAGCTTTATGAGGTCCTCAGAGCTATGAGATGGTGGTGGGCTTTGGGGTTTTTGTGTGTTTCGGCAAAGGTCTGTTTGCCACTGGCAAATATTATTATTGTGTGCCGCGAGTCAGTGATGTCACCAGGTTAAGTAACGCCGTGTTTTTCCCGTTCTTTTGAAAAATAAGTCAAGGACGGACTGTGAAGGATCAGTATAGGCAGAGGATGAGTTATGAGTGGTATGGCAGTCAGCACACCGCTTCGGCGGGTTTTGTTGTTCATTTTGGAGCGTTGTCGGAAAAAAACGGCTTTGGCAGGGACCGCATTGCTAGAGGTAGGTTAGGTACCCAGGTCCATATCAAAGCTTCGATAAGCTGGCGCACATGGGCCCTTTTGCCAAACGCCACAACCCCCAACCTCCGACGTCGGGCCAAATGGGGGCCCTGCGTGCCTGCATGCCAAATTTGGGCTTGAATCTTCTCGTTTCACCACCTTAGCCTACATGAAGGATCATGTTGTGTCGCACAAAGTAGAATTAACCCCTCGAGATTCAGCTTCTATTAGAATAAACCCCTAAACCTCCTTCCTCAATGCATTCATTTAATATCTATTCACTTATTACTATCTAAGCCTTTTTTTAGAGCTGCGTTTTAGAGCTGCGTTTTAGAGCAGCATTTTAGAGCAGCGACCTAGGGTTTAGGTGTTTCCCCCCATGTCAAAAAGAAGAGAACATATTTGGTGCTGTTGAAAGGTTGGTACCGAACCCATTGGATTAACCCTTCGGCGAGTATGTAACAAGCTATACATATATATTTATAAGAAGGGGCTACTCAGCATTCCTCTTTATGTTAATCAAAGGAGAACTCCGTCGCCTCTCAACATTCTATCTTGTTAGTCCGTGCACATAAATACCGTAATGACACAGCTGCAGACGTGCTTACAACACGGGCCCTAGTTCCACCCCTACCAAAACGATTATGTATATACCTTAGGCAGAACTCCGCTTTACCTCTGCATCCCATCTAGACACGTACGTACAAAGAACCCTATCATAAGCTTTCACTCACCGCCTTTAGACGGCCGGGATGAGAGCTAATGACTTTAGCACCTTAGCCAGTGACCATTTTAGGGCCGTAAAGCCAAAGAGTGGTTGCCTTAGGGACCAAAGTAGCGTAAGGGTGCTAGCAAGAGCGCCCAAGGAATTAGCACCGTTTTCTGCCGGAATTAATCGGCGGTGAGTAAAGACTGGCAAACTCCTCTGTATGAGTATCCATTTTACAAGTTATCTGCATCTATTATACATACTGGATGAGGTCTATCTCTCCACAATATTTGCAATTGTAATAAAAGCTGCTTTGCTTTAAAAATTCAACCCAAGGCATTATACTGAAAACCAGTTAATATACCATAACTGCCTTCTCTATTGTTTGGTTGTAGATAAAACAAAACTATACGACATTTTAGCGGGCGCCACGGCCAGTCAAAAAAACTGCACCATAAATACCTGAAACCTCAGCCCCGTAAAAAGTTACCCAGTTTTACAGCGATGTTTAGCTACAATCACACACTTCATAAATTATGTAGCTCGCCTAAATCTCTAAGCAGGTTTAAAATAACGCAATAAAACTATTTTATTAAATACCTTTTACTTGGTTAAATAGCTAAGCTATAAACAAAACGACCTTTAGCAGTGCCACTTTTTTAGTCAATCGCGTGCTATGCTTAGGCGCCAGCGGACTGGACAGTCTTTCAGCAGTACCAAATCTATTCAGAATTTAGGTTATGTATCACTAAGTGCGAGCTTGCTCGTGAAGTGTTCACGCTCGGTTTCACCACTAATTCTCACAATTAACGGAAATGTACCGCGTATGGTTTTTCCACCTCCGAATTTAGGGCAGAGTCGAAAGAAGAGCGGAGCGGCAAATGGAAATGGCCAACGCGAGGGCTCGTTCAGCTACAAAACGTTAGATCAGATCTGAACTTAAAGCCCGGCGGAAACGGACGCGTTTATGCCAACTTAGCACATGTTTATGGCGCAATCTAAACCCTTAGAACTTAAAGCTTCTTTTTAATCTAATACCATGGCCACCTAAGTATATACAATAAAGTTACTTACTTCTTAGTAACTTTGGGCGTAATTTTTAGGCCGTTAAAGAAATACTAAAATTTTGCGGCTAAACGCTAGTTTGGTTCTAATTTTAGAGGACTCAATCAAATAATCGCTTCAGATCTGAATTTAAGCTCCAGATTGGTTGTTCTAAGCCTCCACGTTCAACCTGGTGTCAGAACCAAACAACCTCTAATATGCGTGAGTGCCTGTTAAATCGAAAACGCCCAGCAGCTAGACGACGCTCAGCACATCTTCTCTCTCATCACTGCTCACATCTTCTTTCTAATCACTGCTCACAAGTTCTTCAGCTGACCGTGTCTTGTGTCGCATTCAGAACAGCGCCAGCTATATTTGTCCTCCGCACAGGTCTCCATTGCCAAGTAACCATTGAATTTTTGCTTGCAATGACGACACAACTTCCACAGCGATGTCTCGTCAGCGAAGGCCTTCAGTTTGGATTTCTGCCTCTCGATCTCTTCTTGCAGCTCCTTCTTTTCGAGCTTAAAGCTTACTGTTAATTTTACAATCTCATCACGATATCGTTTAGATATATCTTTTGCTGTCTGCCGGGCTTCCGCACGCAGTTCCAGCTCTTTCAATTCGAAGTATCCCTTCAGATCATCTACTTTGCGGAGGGCTGCTTCAGTCTCCTGTCTTGCCTTGAACTGATTCTCTCGGGAACTCTTGATTATCTCTTGGAGCTTTGAGTTCACTTGCGTCAGCTCATCAACCAACGAGCTTAGCACAGCCCATACGTCTTGCACCCGAACGTCTTTACCTTTCTCCAACGAGGTGAGTTCCATTGGAATTTTCTGAAATACACCCGAGTGAGTAAGATCAAAAAGCCTCTCTGCCAGCTGCGCCCATTCTTTCTGCTTTTGCTCCAAGTTGTGGACCTTTATGGTCAGAAGATTGGTTTCCTCCTCGAACCTCTTCTTTTCCGCTGTCTGGCCCTCTTGTAGCCTCTGCAGAGCTATTGCTTCAGCCTCTTCCAATTTCTCATCAACTTCCCGGGGTTTCTCCAACTCTGACTGGTCCTCACGAGAACCTTTTTTTGCCTCGATATCGGCCTTTAGAATGTCCCAGCCTAAACTTGGAATCGCGATGATGGTCTCCTTGAATTCACCACAATTCATTAGAAACTCTATATGATCGGCACATAGAGCAGCGGCCTGGCTGCGAATGCTCCCACCCGGAATATCAGATGCCGGAAGCGAATATGTAAGCTTAAGAAGACCTGAGAACTCCGGGTGGCTCCAGGCAGAGGGCATGCCCATTGCATACCTTGAGAGTGCTTCTATTTTCATTGATTCAAATCTCAAGAGATCAGCTTGCTCACTCACTCTAGCATGTACTTTAAGACAAGCTACAATATCCGAGGGCAAAGGATGATTGGACGGCGCAACAACTAGCTCATCCGGCTCCTTATTGCCATCAGCTATTTCTATTTTAGTCAGAGTGGGAGCCGGCATGTCATTGTAAGAGTTACTATCGTTGTGTGACCTTCCATTCTGCTGAGCGCTTGCATTAGTTTCTTCGGATGAAACGGAAACCACCGGGTAGTCATATTCCTTGGTGTACATGAATTGAAGGATCTTGTGCATAGTAGGCGCATCGAATTTGCTGGGTCCTGTGTGGGGGAGTTCGATGACTTTATATTCGCCAGTTTCGTCCTGATTTTCTGTGAGTGGATGGAAGTAAAAATCGGAAAGCTCCCGGAAAGCTCACCGCTGGGGCATCTCGCCATAAGCTCTTCAGGTACTGTGATTGCTTGCAGACCACAAGCCGGTGGACCTTCCAGGTGCTACTTCCACATTTTATAATGACATCACAAAAGTCCTCATCACCGAATGACCGCGCTTTCAATGCGCTGGCCGGAGTGATTACACCTGTACGTGTCCCAGGCATGGCGATTGATTTAGCGAAGATACTTGGGAATGTGGATCGTAGATGGAAGGAGCTTTAACTGATGGAGGGCAAGGGACTTCGAGTTGGAAGAGTTGGAAGTCGCTAAGTGATAGAAGGTGAAGAAACCTCTGATTGAGGAAGCTACGAGATGGGTGACGTGATTAAGATAGCACTGGAGAAAAACACAGCCACCCCGATTAACTTCTCAAGACACCAACTTTATATTTTTCGTTCCTTAGCCTTCTTACGGAACGTAGAAGGAAATCGATATCATTTACTTTTCCTGCAGAATGAGAGAGTTTGAGATGGTTGGCTGGTTCTTTGTTCACGTTGTTCATTACCTACCTAGTTACGCCTCTCACTTGGCAACCCAATAAATAATGACTATACCTAGGTATCTGGGTAGTCACATAAATGGCATCTCTATGAATAATCGAAGAATCTACTCCTTGCTATGCCAGCTGTATGAAAGCTGATGGAATGCATCGTTCAATGCAACGTTTCCAATAATGCTAACGCCAAAAATGCGCCCATATTCATTCTCCATCAATCAAATACTAGCTCTCCTAGGTGCCATCGTCCTCCTCAAGTTCTTCTCTTTCTCCGTCTCTTCCATAATAGGTAAGACACCTTGCTCCCGAAGCTGGGCTAGGTAATCTTTGCCATACTTGTATCCCACTTGATAGATCTCCTCAAACTTTGGAAAATCTAGCGTACCGTACGGATCAATCGGCGGCCGCATGTATCTGCAACCTGGCGTGGTTTTGGCACGTTCAAGCGCGTCAACGCTGGAAACATACGCAAGGCGGGCTTGTATCTCCGCGAGAGTTGGAGGGTTAGGGTAGGAGGAGAAGGGGTTCCATCGATTTAGGAGGGCCCAGAACCCGGACAGAGAGTCGCCGAAAGATTGAGGTGTGGTGTCATCACGGCTGCCGACATCGACGGCAAATATGACATCTGCACCAAGAGACTTCATGTGAGCGACTGTAAGGTTGTCGATGTAACCACCGTCGACTAATAAGCTGCCGTTGTCGCATAATGGGGGCAGAAGACCAGCGAGTGACATGGAAGCTCGTACATAGCGCCAGACGTAGCCACTCGTATGGATTTCGGACTGGCTCTTGCTTAAGTTGGTAGTGTTGCAATAGAACTCCAGCCAAAAATCTTCGATCTGCGAGTTTCCGAACGTCTTGAATATTCCCCGATTAAATTCGTGGCCAGTGGTATACGACACACTACTGAATTAGCGAGATAAAGCAATATAGGGACAGAGCGCCTACGAAGGATATGTGAGGTCAAGAGCAAACCTCCACATGCTACCCATCCGACCAGCAAACTTCTTGGCTCTTCCGTACATTGGCACGACATCTGCATCCCATGCATATAGAGCTCCAATAAAGGCACCTATAGAAGTGCCTCCAATTATGTCAATAGGTATGCCAGCTTCCTCCAATGCTCGAATGATACCAATTTGAGCGAGTCCTCTGGCGCCTCCACCTCCGAGGACAAGGCCGACTGATTTGTTGCATAGCCGACGGGCTAATCGATGGAAGTCACCCTTAAAGGGTGTTTCTGCAGAGTATAGAGGTGTTTGTCGGACCTTCCGCGATGTGTACTTCTGAATTTCGGCTTGAAGAACTTGTACACGCTGTTTCAATGCATTTCCAAAACGGCGACCAGCTGGGTGGACAGGTTCAGGAGTAGTCCTAAAAGACATTTGGATATGGTGGTGACCACCGTTGACCCACATACGATTCCGAAGCCATTTGCGGGTGAGACCAGGCGGACAGTATCTCTCCGAATGAAGTAGCACGAGCTCCTTCCGCGCCGTGGTTTTAGTCGTTAGTAAGAACCTCTCATATTCACCAATACTCGGTGAACCTTCCGCGACACCAACGAGGAGAATACAATCAGCTTGGCTAATACACGTCTGGGTCCACGGGGACTTCACATTCGTGTCCGCGACGTAAAGCACGAGACCGTACTTCTCTTCTAGATCCGCTAGGTATTGTGACAACTTGAGTTTTCCCATTCGATTAAAAGCATGTCGGCCAAGATGATTCAAGATGGCAGATTGATTCAAGGAGACGACACCATTAGGTGTGCCGATCTGATTTAGGGCAGTCATAAGCCGACCAGCAAATTCAACAACGGGTATCCCAGCTGTCACCGGGAGAATTGCCACAGTGCGAAGGTTCACCGTAGACGATACGTTGCCGCGTAAAGCCTTTGCAGTCCGTTCTTTCGCATGTTCGTGAAGTGGGTCATCGACTAACGCTCGCATGCGCGTTGCGATAATCTTCGAGATTTTGATTGTGATACCAGGATGCTCAAGTGCTAGGCTATTGAACAGGGTCTTCGGGAACTTTGCAAGTTCAGTGTCTCGAATTGCGTGCAAAGATCCGGGTCGGGTTGATTCCGTGAGAACTTCAAGTTCTCCAACACTATCACCTTGACCGTACTCACCTATCACTTTCATACCATCATTTTCACCTTCTTGGATTGCTCTTAGGCGGCCATTCAGAACGATGTAGATGGCATCACTTTCTTCTCCTTGATTGTATATAACTTGGCCTGCATTGACCTGAACCCACTCTAACGCGAAGTCAATATGTAATATGAGGCGGGGCAGAAGAGTCGTTAATCGTTTAGCCATGGTGAGAAGAACGACCGGATACCGATCCACAATTCTCTCAATTGAAGCTCGCGGGAGGAAGCCAACGTACACATCTGTTTTTGCTGTAACATCAATGAACGATCTGTAAGAAGATACGGTTCCTAGGTATCCAGCAAGGCCTCCAGGTTTTATCAGAAATAGGCTCTTTCTTGTTTTCTTTTTCTTTCCTGCCTCGCTGCCACGCCCGACAGATCCTGCTCGCGAGGAATTGGAAGCAGTTCGCTTTAATGGTGGGCCGGCGAAAAGATCAGACTCTGCCATACCAGGAGCTCCTGGAAAGGTACCCATGACATTGGAATCGGAGCGGTCTTCATCGACTGGGGTGCTAACATCAAGAAATCCATCGATGACATAGTACAGACCAGGATTCCTTTCACCTTGTTCGACGAGGACAGCACCTTTCGGGAAGAAGACAATTTCGACGTCATTTACAATTTCCTCAAGGATGTTGTAGTTGCTGGTAACACTGACGGCCGACAATGATGCTGAAGCAACAGATTCCGAATCGCCATCACCCGACGCCTCGTAAGGATCTATAAAGCCAAAAGCGTTGCTAAATATCGCCCTGTGTTTCTTAGCATCGAATGATACCATTCGTGGAGATTGCTCAACTGAGTTGGCTTTCATCATGTTGTTTTGCAGGTTAGTCAATCCAATTGCTTTAAACATGCAATCAAGTACTGATTCACGGAATATGCCATCCTCATCAAGAGACTCTTGTCGATGTAATGGTACTGGCCCACGTAGAGATAATGCGAAAGGGTTGAAGGCGCCTGAGTCTAAAGGCGTGCGGGAATCCCTCCGACCTTCTGAAGTTTGATATGGCTGGGAAAAGCTGAGTCGACCCTGTCTGCCTCTACCTCTCGGTAGGTGCGTATTTGTAAGGAGGTCTCCGGCGCTGACCCCAGATCTTTCATTTTGCTCGGCACGTTCTAGAGGAGTCATCCTCATGACAGTCTCGTTGCTTGCATCAAAAGATGAAGAGGCCCGCGCTGCAGCAAGTGTAGCCCTTGTAGCTGCTCCTTTCCTTAGACTAGCACTTGAACGTCTCCGCCGGCCAGCTCCGGGGTTATGCAACGCAATGCCTTTCATACCCTCCTCGGGGCCAATTCGTTCTCTCTCTTTTGTGAATTTTTCCTTCAGTCTCTCTAGAGCTGCATCACGAAGGAATCCAGGCAGGTCATATGTGGTGTATTTATTCATCAATCTTTCTGTCCGGAGGACTTCACTGGTCAGGCCAAGGTAGGCATGGCCGGTTGCAAGGGTAACACGTTGTAGTCGAGTTAGGATAACCTGAACAATGTGTGCGGTAGCCTTCGGGTAAACCCGAGTTAAGCGACGAAACGCGGTAGCTGGAATTATGGCTATCATCGTGTCTACCGTGGCTCTGGCAACTATGTCAGGGTGTGCCGACTTCGATTTCCTGGTTCTTGGCCGAGAACTCTTCATTGGTGGTTTCTCATGATTAGGTATCTCTCCATTCGCATCCAGTGATAGGTGCGGTACGGTAGGAAGCTGGCCACCTGCCGTAGGGCTAGCCAAACTGGAGGTCCGCCGATTTCTTAAATTAGATATAGGAGGTGTTAGGGGTGACTGTACTGGACTTTGATGGCCCGAGTCAGGAGTGAAGCTCTCTAGCCTCCCAATAGGGTGTCGCGCGGACCTGGTGTTGGCAGGACCGGTACTAGAGGTGCTGGACTCAACACCTCCATCTTCGTCATCCTCATGGCGAAGCTTAATATCCTCTGTAAATAGAGATAGAATTGAGAAAAGTGATGACATGGGAGCCCCGTTCTTCACCTCTGTTAGGAGTTGGTATCCCTGGCTATGCCCATGATGCTCTTCCTCATCTTCTGAAGACTTCCCTGTCTTCCCAGATTCATAGTCCGATCCTGGTCCCTCTCGATTTGATTTGACGAATATCTGCACCAACCCGTCTACAACCAGACAGAAGCCTTTTTCTTCTTCCAGTAGCAAAGTTTCTCCAGCTATCAGCTTCCTGGTTTGCATTGTTCTTGTTAACTCGTGGAAGACGGGCCGCTCTAAATATCCGAATACTTTAATTGCACTTAGGAACTCATCCAGATAGTTGGAAAGACCCCGCTTTGAGTCGCTTTCTTGGCTCTCTGGGAACACTTCGACTCGCGGTTCTTCGCGCTGCGGTTCCGGGGGTAGTCGAGAATACATGTTCATGAATCGATATCGGATGAAATAGCTGATGGTTGAGACAAAGAATATAATTATTAACATCCTGTGCTAGCATTAGATCGAATTTGTGCAAGGATACTAGGAAGGCATACAAAGTCGTGAAGTTCATAGTAAAGGTCAAGCTCATAGAAAAGAGGGTGAACAGCCATGTTGGCAAAGTGATGGTAGTGAAGGTAATGGCCCAGTAAAGAATGCCTGGGATGACTCTGAGAATAGCCAGAATCACGCGTCCTAGAAGCCCCATATTTGAGCGTGATGGAGTCTCGGTGACCTTCGCTATGGTAGCAGGAGCGGGAGTGTGTCCAACGGCACTGGTGGCCCTTGACATGAGGTCGATAGAGAAGTTGGCGAGTGAGGACGCCATCTCCGAAGCCGCCATGGTTAGTGTTATTCAGACGGGAAGCTTAGCAGAACATGTGATGGTTCAGGGTGGAGGCTCCTCAAGGTGCTTGCCGGGGTGCCGGAGGCTTCTCGTTCCTGTTCGGCGCATGGTGAACGAGCGGGTTGGAAGATGTAATGCGACCCACGTTGTCGGCGGATTGGAAGAACGAAGCCATTGCCGGGCGGTGAGCAACGGCAGGTGAGAGCTTCGCGACTTTCCACCTGCGCTACTCAACACCACGCGCGCGCCGCTAGATGAACAGGACGAACAGGACCAACAGGACGTCTGAATCAGCGGGTTACCCTCCACCATGCCGCCCTTCAAAGATGAGCAGATCATCGTACGTCAGCCCGCCACTTTCCCTTGCTCTACCCCCACTCGTGCCACACGTGCTGACCAGATGCCTAGATCATTGCGCCCGGCTCAGAGACCACAACTGCACAGCTGGGCCTGCCTGAGTCCTTCACCCCCGCCCGCTTGCGCGTGAGGTCGCGTATGTTCCCCGCTGAAAAAGGGGGAGAATGGGAGCCATATAAAGTACGCCGGCGGACTGATAAGGCGGAGAAGAGGCTAGTGCCTCAGGAAGAGGCTGAGGAGATTAGCGATATGAAGAAAACCTTCGGGGAGCCTGAGGACGACGAAATTATATACGAAGAAGACCCAGTGTCTGAGGAGGGTGCAGTGTGGCCCATTTCTGAAGGCAGGATAACGAATTGGCCGTGTTTCTTCGCTTTGATGACCCACGTCTACAACACCCTGAATCCGCCCTTCCATACGCCCATTCTTTTAATAGCGCAGCCAGCTTGGACGCCGCGTGAACACGAGAAGCTCACGCAATTCTTCTTCGAGAAATTTAAGACACCAGCCTTTGGTCTCATGGATTCGGCCATTGCGACCGCCTGGGCATACGGCGTGCACACAGCTACAGTTGTGGATGTGGGACGGGACAAGGTCGATGTGACGGCGATTAGTGAATTTATACCTCACGGCACTGGGAGAGTGGTTGCGCTCCCAAATTCTGGAGGCGAAGCCATGACTGGGCGACTACTCGAAATACTGCGTCCTAAAGGATTCACGCGCGAAATGTGCGAGCAGCTTAAGAGAAGTCCAATTTGCGAGATTCTGCCTGTCGGCGTACCACTACCCGGCACACCAGGTTCAACTGCTCAGGAAGTCATTACGAATCCTGCAGCCGCAGCCTCAACCGGTGCAACGGGATCTGGACCTGGGCGTAGAGAGTCTGCTGCAGCACTTGGCATAGCACCAAGGGGTCCAGGGCCAGACACAGAGGTTGGTGAAGAGCAGAATGGCGAGGATGAAAATGAGGGAGTACTTGATGTTGCCAGCATAGTTGCGGGTGGTAAAATGAACGAGTACCTAGCACGAAAAGAGAGAGAGAAGCAAGAAAAAGCCGCAGCAAAGAAAAAGGGCGCCGAAACAGCTCCAATTCAAGCTCGCCCCGTACGGTTGCCAAATTCAAAACGAGAGCGTAATACATTCATGTATGAAGATCATGCCTTGCTTGATCAGCTTAAAAGTATGAATCTTGGCAGCAAAGGTATGGCAGAGGCCCAAGCAGCTCTAGACGAAGGGCCGCAGAAGAAGCACGACTTGCCGGAGCAAATGGAATCTGGCGAGCCGAGATCAGCGATTGAAGCTAATGGTACTTCTGATTTCTTGTTCTCTTCCCATACCGGACCTATTAGACGAGAAATCGAAGTGGGAACGGAAAGATTTCAAGCTGCTAGCGGCGGAATTCTTGAAAGAATTGCAGACGCGATACATCGAACTATCTCATCGGTTGAAGAGGTTAATAAAAGGAGTGAGCTTTGGGATTCCCTCATTATTTGTGGGAACGGATCCAAGATAAGAGGTAAAGTCTCCTTTAACGATAAACAATATTAATGACCTAACTCGCTTTTCAATAGGCTTCAAAGATAGCTTGATGTCGACTCTACAAACCAAATATCTCATTTCCCCCTCTTCAGCTACCATCTTTACCAGCGAGCTCCCTTCCAATATGTCAACCCCAGCAGGCACCGGCGCTAACACCCCGCAACCACAACTCGGACCTCATGGCTCTTCCAGTCAAGTAAACCCACTCTTACTAGCCGCTACGACTGGGCAGAATGCGCATCTGCTTCATCCTAATAACGCGCTCCCCTCCATACACAGTCACAACGCGCATTCGTCTCATGGCCAGACGCCTACTAGCATTAAGCTGGCTCGCCCACCAGAGTATTTCCCTGAGTGGAAAGACGTCGGATACGACGAAGCCGCGTTCTTAGGCGCACAGGTAGCAGCCAAGGTTATTTTTGTTGTGGATCAAGGCATGAGCAAGGGCTACATGACGCGGCCGGACTACAATGATCAAGGGCCGACAGGTATTCACGATTATAGCATGTAGTTTAGTCAATAGAGGGAGGAAAATCTAGTTTATTCTATTAACGGGATGGGAGTTTTGGATCTTGGGCTGGAGTCGATCTGGATGACGGATATATTTGCTGCTTCGTCCTGTAAAAGTACGCCACTAGGTAGAACGGCTGGCAATGTTACGTTGTAGCTTCCCTTCACAACCAAAAAAAAGCCTGCGTTCCACGCCCTACAGAGTCTACAAGTGTAATATGTTGACAGGCTGGTGTCTAAAAGGGCAGAGCACCCTCTGCCACACGCTCAAATTGTCCTATCGGTGCACGCCGCTCGGCGCAAACCGCCGTCTCGAGTTGCCTAATCGGTGTGCCGAAAGGCAGCCTTTCGCGTGTCGTCGCTCTAATTGGCCAGCCCGACCGCCAGCCCAATTGCTTTTATTAACCTCCAGCGTCGCGGCCGACGGTGCAGATAAAGAGTGCTTCCCCCTTCTAAGCACTCCATTACTACCTACTGATAGATCTACCGTTTCCTCAGAACTCGGAAGTTGTATATTCTTGGAGCGGGGAGGTAAGAGTTGGCTCTGGGTCTTTTTGCTGTGCGGCTCTCCTAGGCTGAAGATTGTTCCTCGGGCCAGATCTTTAATACAGTAAGCAAGATTAGTGTTGCTGCTTTGCTTATCGCGTCCGAACTTCTCTCTCTTTTTCTTCTCAAGAAATATTAAGACTGTCATGGCACCTTCGTTAGAGAAAACCATCTATATCGGCGCTTTCGTGCACAGCAAATCCCTGCAAGACCTGGAGATATGTCAAAAGGGTGCTATTGGGGTAGGCGAGAACGGCACGATAGCATTTGTGGAACGTAATGTCATAAATCCAGAAGCTTTGAGGGAAAGGGAGGGATGGGAGAGTGCGAAGACAGTGAGGGTAGGAGAGAATGGGTTCTTCTTCCCGGGATTCATAGGTAAAGACTGTCATATCTGAGTTTCCAAGCATTGAACCTACTATTTTATAGAAGCCAGGCAAGCTCAGAGCCTGGCGCTCCGTATTTGGTTGCAACCCTCCGAAGCTCCGATCATCTCCTCCCACACCCCTTTCTTTGTACCCACATTCTGATAGTCAATTAGACACGCACATCCACGCCTCACAATACCCCAACGCCGGTATCTTCGGCAAATCCACGCTCCTCGACTGGCTAAACACGTACACCTTCCCGCTCGAATCCAGCCTCTCATCCCTCACCCGCGCCAAGCAAGTCTACACCCGCGTCGTCAGCCGCACGCTCTCCCACGGCACGACAACCGCCGCCTACTACGCCACGGTCCACGTCGACTCCACCAACCTCCTCGCCGACATCTGCCTCTCCAAAGGCCAGCGGGCCTTCGTCGGCCGCGTCTGCATGAACACGCTCTCGCCCGACTACTACCGCGACGCCAGCGTCGCCGACGGCATCCGCGACTCCCAAGCCTGCATCGACTACATCCAGCGCATCGACCCCAGCGCCGAGCTCGTAGCCCCAATCATCACGCCCCGCTTCGCGCCGAGCTGCTCGGCCGAGTGCCTGCGCGCGCTGGGCGCCCTGCACCGCGAGACGGGCGTGCGGTGCCAGACGCACATTTCGGAGAACAAGCCCGAGATCGCGCTGGTCAAGGAGCTGTTCCCCGACAGCAAGTCGTATGCGGACGTTTACGATGCGGCAGGCTTGCTGACGCCGAAGATGATCCTGGCGCATGCGGTCCATTTGACGGCGGAGGAGGTAGCGTTGATTAAGGCCCGTGGGGCTAAGATCAGTCATTGTCCGGCGAGCAATACGGCGTTGACGTCTGGGTGCGCGAAGGTGAGGGAGCTGATTGAGAATGGTATTACTGTGGGGCTGGGGACGGATGTCAGTGGTGGCTTTAGTCCGAGCGTGCTGGAGATGGCTAGGCAGGCCATTTGGGTGAGTCGGTTTGTCGCAATGAACGATGGGGACCAGGCCAAGCTGTCTACAGAGGAGGTCTTGTATCTTGCAACGAGAGGTGGTGCCAAGGTTGTTGGGCTTGAGGATAAAGTTGGCGGATTTGAGGTCGGTATGGATTGGGATGCCCAGATGATTGGCTTAGGAGCAGTTCCAGAAAGCGGGGAATCTAATTTGGAAGCAGACGATCCAGTGGATATATTTGGGTGGGAAAGCTGGGACGACAGGGTCGCCAAGTGGGTTTACAACGGTAGTGACAAAAGCACAGTGGCTGTGTGGGTAAAAGGAAGATTGGTGCACCAGACAAGCCGTTATGAGAGGTGAAGACTCGAGGTCGAATAGGTTTGGTATTACCGCAGCGAGGGATGGTATTTCTTTGTACACTTTGTGACTGGTTAATTAGATGGCTTTTGGCGGATACTGCGATGGAGGTGCAATGGATCTTGAAATACTTGCAAATCTAAAGGTTCAATCCTGGCGTTTGAGGAAAAGTGATGCCATGCGGTCTCGTACCAGCTCTTGGACTTGGTGTGTTAATTATGACAACAAGAACCCTTATATGCTTGGCAGCCTGAGTCACATATGCTTGCTCGAGATGAGAGTGCTGATCCTTAGAATCGACCACGTCCAGATTCGAGTAATACTCTCCTCGCCACGCCAGGTCAACATATAGACCTTTAGGTTCAAAGTAATGGCGATTCCATTCAATGAGCCAATCGGCAAATGCCCCGGCATCAAAGGTTTCTTTCATATTCTTGCACGAAGCCAAGTTTCTGGAGATAAAATAGATGAATGACTGCCAGTTTTTCCGCGACACCCCGTAATGAATAAACATGGGTGCATATGGGAAACCTGTGCGAGGATGGATCTTGTTGGGGATAATCTGGACGCCATCGTGTTTTGTCATATCGACATCTCCAGAATCTGTTATCCCATTATGAAGGCCAAGGCATCCGTCGTACGAACTTAGGCCTTCCATTTCTTTATTCGGACCCTCGAGAGGCTCTGAATTGGTTCGCCTTTGCGGGAAATTTTGTATGGAAGACTCCTCTCCCAAGCTTTTGCTTCTGCTCCCCATAGGAAAATTGAAGATGGCCGTTGTCGAACTGAATGATTTATCTTTAGTGCTTCTCGTGCTGGCTGCTGATGGAGGAGGGCAGGAAGTTGATGATGGAGTTGTAGGATCCGGTGATAGCGTCGATGATCTAGATGATGGTACGGATGAAGAAGTTGGGGGTGCTCTCAGCGAAGTCTTCCTATTTGAGCGTTTGGCGCTCTTCAAACGTGCCAGAGCGGACTCTTTGGAAGGCTGGGATATGACGTTTTCTTGCGGAAGCATTAGAGGGTTGGCTGTTGGCGTATCCGATATCTCCGTGGTTGCTGGAACTGAGCTCTTTCTTGGGCGCCTCGATCCCTTCCTGCTGAATTTTGTGGGACCAGATTCTTGGTTCAGTGTTGTAACATTGGGCAGCATTGTTGTTGTTGTTGTTATTATTTTAGGTGAACAAGACATCTCAGAGGCTCCTAGCGCACTGTTGGTAGGGTATATGGGAGGATTTGTTCTGGTTCGCATTGGAAGAGAGTCTTGGGATTGTTGGGTGTTCCTGGAGTCAACCGGGATACCTGGACGAGGTGTGATTTTAGGACCAGGTGCTAAGGCAGTCAATGCGGGGAAATCTGGTGTGGGTACACGAGAGTCTGCTGTGGCAGAGGATAATGAATTCGAGTTTTTTCTTGTCAGAAGTGACTTTAGGCGCGCGCGTGTTGAACGCTTCTGCATCAAATCTGGTAGCCGTGTGAGATTTTGAGGGCCATCAGTATGTAGGGCTGTAGAAATCGTGGCTGCTGGGTCAGATATAGACGAGGGCGGCGGTTCAGCTGATGAGGCAGTAGTAGGTAGAGCTGAGACTACTGAAGGAGTCATCATTATTATATCTGGCGCCGTGGAAATTTTGGAGGCCAACTCTTTATCGACTTGATTGCGCACGTAGGGTTTTGGGGTAGTTTTGATGGAGCCACTTTGATTTTCCTGATCCCTCAAAGACTAAAGTAATAGCACTAAACAACAAGTCAAGTGAAAAATATAAGATGATGTGTGTAGGCAAGTTGATTATGAATATTGGAGAAAGGCAGGGAGATTGTAAAGGCGGTGGAGATGAGTTGGGTCAGGCTAACGGGAATCTAAAAGGGGTAACGACTTTCCTGCAGTTATTCTAGTATTGAAAGGAAGGCACGAGAGGAGTTGGCATAGTGTTGACTAGCCAAATTAATTAAGCTAAACTCGGAGGGTGGTTCTATTTCTGAATGTCTTGTCCTAGAATGATAACAAGCGAGGAAGAATTTGCTCATATTGAAATGCTTTTCAATTCATTTTAGATGTTGAATTCTATTCGGCAACACCAGGCCGATCCTACCAACTCCGCCGCCAACTCAATTCTAGGTATATTAGATTAGTTACTTAAGCTTTACGCTCAGATGTTAGAACACGAAATTAGATCCTGCTGTAGGGTGAAGCACAGGGAGCCTGCTAATGTAGGTAGGCCATTCACTGTCCTCTAGAGCTTGTTTTGTATAGAGGGGCAAGAGCCTCCATGCTATTCCTTCTTCCCCAGTTCTTCGGTTGCCGCTTCAAGAATGCACCTACAGCGCCCAGGTAACCTTCGTGTCGTAGGAAATATGCCTGTTTTTCGCCTTTTGACCAAAATTTGATAGCATAGGAGAGCGTATTCATGGTCTGATAATGGCCGCCAATGAATGAGCCTCCGAAATAGATATGCTCAAGGTTGTGTTTTTCAGCGTGCAAGTACGCGATTTGGCCAATATTATTACTGCAGAGCATGAGCATCGTCTGGCAAAATTTACTCTGTTGAGATACGTACCTAACGGCATAGAGAAGGCTTCGGCTGATATCTTCAGGTTTAAAGGACCTCCCGGGTTCAGGCTCTCCATTGATACCGTCAGGCTCACCAGCGTGGTTATGATCCCCATATGCCAACCCGCCGTGGTCTTCTGCGTCTCGCTCTGCTTGCCGTTTCATCTTATACACTTTACCAAAGCTGCTCGCTATCGTTGTGCTCTTAAGGCCAATTTTGTTGTAGTCCGTGCCGTAAATATCACCAACTAGCATGTCCACCGCAGTGTTATCTCCCTTTTCCGCTAGCCTCAACATGTCGTCGAAATTACGGGCCCCGGTGAGGAGAGAAAGAAGGCCCCAGAGCGTGCCGCCTCCGAGTGATGTACCTCCAATACGCTGGTATTGCCGCGGTCCTGAGACCTTGACCATGGAGACACCAGAGCCAATGTTTACGAGAAGATAGGGGTAAATATCTGGCCGCGCTTGAACGAAGTGCATGGGATCTGCTTCGCTGTAGGTGAAGACTTCACAGGGAATTTCAGTGATGAAGAAATCGAGACCTTGGAGCACACATGCATTAGCGAATGTCTAGCGCGGCATGCATTTACTTGTAATGTACCAATGATCAAGCACTCCATCTCGTCCTCTCGCAAGACCTCTACCTCAAGCGCTTCCTTGATCTTGTCGTAGTATTTGAATGCGCCTCCGCCGGTAGCCATGACGCACAGATCCGAGGGTCGCGAGCCATTGAGCTGCTGGTGCTCGGCCTGCAAGTGTCGCATGAACTCGATGCATGTGTCGATCTTGTCCGTCTCAAATTTGAGGAAGTTGAGCCTGCCGCCTATCTCCTTTGACTGCGGCTCGCGGGAGAAGTAGACTAGTTTTGCTAGAGAACCACCAATCTGGAGTTGCGTTAGAAAGCGGGCCTTCAGCAGTTCGCACAAGAGACGTGGGTATTACATCAACGGCGATATGGCTGACGATAGCCGTGTGGTTTGGCAGGCGGATATCCTTGGTGTCATGCTCGTAGTCATCGCTCTGCGGCGTGGTCGGCTCGTCATCGACAATGAAGGCGCCTTGAACGTTGATTCTCACGGCTCCAGGGTGGGTGATGGCGTCCTGGATGTCGGGTTGGGTGGTTCGTCGTTGGTGCTTCCCGGCTTCCTCCGCGCCCGCAATGGCGCCTGGCATTTCCGCCGACATGGGCTGGCGGGGGTTTGTTATACTTGGCTGTACCTAGCTGCAGGCCGACGGCTTGTTTATGAAAGGCACGATGGTTCGCCGAACGGCAACCTCAATGTCGCATTATGTGCTGATAGGAGTAGAGTGACGATGGCGATTAGGGTTGCGCACTGCTCCATCCGCCCGGCTCGAGTGGGACCCAGACCGGTTGGCAGGCTCAGAATTACTCGGTATACTTAGGAATGAGGCCTTTGGAGGCGATCAAGCCCGTCCGTGTGGTCCAAAGCTCAGACGAACTCATGGCCACCCGCGCTTATATGTACGCACCGCTGAGGGCCGAGGACGAATCTCCCTTCCTCCCCCCTTTCCCTCTCTCCCTTTAGCTCGGCAATCTTCTTCCACATATGCTGCACCCTTCACCTCGGGATCTGCTCGGTCTTGTTGAAGCTGGCGTGCCGTCGGTGGTGAGAGTAGCCGTCTTTTCGTCGCGTGTCCGCCATAAACGCTTCCCAGCAGCTCCACCATGTGCCGCTAAAGCATATGCAAGGAATCAATTGGATTAAAACTGTACTCTATCTTTGGGTATAAAGCGTTGGAAGCAACGTGTGAAGCGCCTCTGAAATATCAAAAACCACCCGCACAATGCGGAGACCCCCGTTATCCATCCCGGAAAACGCCTGCCTTCATCGATCCAATGACTTCCCCGAAGCTCAAATATGCACGCCTCCGTTCCGCAACTGGTTTTCCATTCGCGGTCCAAGGGAAACATCCTCAAAACCGGGAGGCAACCCGCAGCCAGCCCTATGGAAATGTCAGTGGAGCAGTGAGCAACAAGGATGGCCACTTACTTTAGGAATTCAGCCTTCAGGTTGCGAGCCTTGTCCTTAAGATCAACTTGAGTACGATCCTCTAAGAGTCTGTGACCAGCTTCCTCGTCATGCCTTTTAATATCTCTCCAACTGCATCCAATGTCCCCAATATATTCGATTAGTGCCTGGCATGCTTCCTCTGACCATGGATTCCGAGCTCTGCGTGCTTGGTTGTTGAGTCTAGCCCGCTGACTGGCGTGCTTTTTCGCCAACGCCTTCACTTCGCCATAATGAGTATATTGGGCTGCAGAGCTGGAAGGCACCATCGCTGTTCCCTCTGCACTAGCCTCAGGAGTACTATCCCTTGCCGATGGGCTATAGTCTTCATCCCTCTGGGTTGCTCCTGGTTGGTGACTTGGAGGCACCGTAGA
This sequence comes from Glonium stellatum, assembly GCA_001692915.1. Taxonomy (NCBI): domain Eukaryota; kingdom Fungi; phylum Ascomycota; class Dothideomycetes; order Gloniales; family Gloniaceae; genus Glonium; species Glonium stellatum. The sequence goes on from KV750682.1 coordinate 26,308, forward strand.
AGGTTCAGCAAAGCGGGCGCGTTTCGCTTTGGGGACTTGCCGCCTTCGTTCGCTAGTACCCTGTTCGAATCCATCGTCGCTAGACTCTTCTTCGATCTCAAGCCTCCTCTTAGAGGCGCCTTGCGATGATTTGCCTTTCCTATTTGTTCTTTGTGTACTCTGGCTCTGGTCAAATCCATCTTGCCATTCAACTCGTTCAGGATCTCGCTGAGGATCAATAAACCTTCTACGATTTTCCGGTTCGTTCCTCTCTTGTCGCCTAATACGACTCAACGTTCTGGCTGAGGAACTTGGTGCTGATAGAGCAAGTATTTCTGCCTGCCCCGCGTCATCATATTCGTTATTATCAGGAGCAGGTTGCCATATATCGTCCTCCTCGCTAGGGTTTGGTTCACGAAGCGTCTTCCTCTGAGCCTCAACCCTGACTGGGTTTTTAGAAAGGACTTGTCCAGCAGGGCGCTTTGGTCTTGGCCCTAAAAGCCTAATTGCCTCCAGGTGTAATCTGAATGGTTGTTAATCGTCTATACAAAATTTAATCAAAAATTCCACGACTCACGATTTCTTTGGGTCAAAACTCGGTCTGCTGCGCCTCTTTGCGCTTCTTTGTCCTGACCCAGTAGAAGTCCGCTGGCCTCGTGGAGTCCCTTGTGGTACTGAATCTAGTGAGGCCCTGTCTGCATTTATAGAGTTGACCACATCCCTCAGAGAGTCAGAAAGATCATCAACGCTCCCAGAGATTTTGATCAATGATTGAATTTCCCGGTTTCTCAGACGGACCCAGTTCAATGCCTGGATGATGAAAACATCCCAGGAATATTTCGCGCCAAGGGCGTCGAAATCGACACGATCGCCAGGCTGCAGTGGCTCTGGGTCTCGAGCGAAAAAATGCCTAATTTCGTTCACTCGGCGTATGACATCATCTTTGAAGAGAAGTTCTGTGCCGTCCCCTCCTAATCCTCTTATGTCCCACCCTCGGATGCGCATGGTATTGTGGTCATCATCAGATGCCGACGAGCCCCGCCTGGTAGTGAAGAACACCTGTTCAAGTTCCTTCTCGGGATCGTAAGCTGACTGGTCCTGAGCGCGAGATAGCAGCAAGATTGCAAGTTGAGTCCTTATTTCTAAGGCTAGATTGAAAGTGTCAGTAAGGAGTACGCTTGCGCCTGCTTTTGTGTTTTCCAATGGCATGTCTGAGTCAGAAAACGAAGAGAGAAATAGTAGAGGAAAGCTACTGTCGAGCTCCCGTAGAGCATTCCATGCGGGGTCTTGCCCTCGCTCCGACGTTATGACATGTTTAGCAAGGACAGCAAGGTTCGCTTTATATATCACTGCATCAAGCCTTTCCGAAAGCGGATCATGGCTTTGCTGAACGCCAAAGAACGAGTGACGGACTACTTGAGGCCGAATGAAGTCGTGAGGAGCCGTGCGGAAAAGCTCGAGATATTTGCCAAAAGTATCTTCCGAAAATCTGAACCTTTCGCTCGTTTTGGATTCCGGGATCCGTAATTCTTTTACAATGTTTTGAAAATCTCGACTTCGGGCTTGGTCAGGTGCAATTAGCCGCAAGAATTTCTCAGCTTCGCGATGAAGGTCCGCGATGTTGTCAACCATCATATCCGCATCGAGCTCATCTGCCTCCGCTATTGACAGAGAGGAAATGGCTGTCGTGCCCGATATGTTGGAAAACTCTCCGGGAGAACGATGAGGCTGAGGCTCTTCTCTTATTTCAGGCGGCGGAGTGCCGGCGGCTTCCTCTGCGATCTCGGGGTTTTGGGAACCTTCATCCTCTTCTACTGTGGTAAGATCTATTTTCATATTGGACGGTAAGCTCCTATCTCATTCTCGGCTATTGCAAAGCTCGATAGAGAACCCCATGCCCAATCTCCAATAGGTGATGCAGAAGCATTTAGAGCAACAGGACTGTACGAAAGGATAATGACAATTGAGGACTGGAGATAAAAGACTTGTTTCCTTGTCTTTGGTTGAGAGGACGATGTCATAGCATGTGTCTTTGATAGGATTCATCACTAACCTCCAACATTGATATTTTGAACAGTCCTCCTAGGAGCCCGTGTTGACCGGCTTCTCTCACTACCCACACCTTCCACACTGTGCTGTCGCGTTCCTCTCGTCGTTCTGGTCGGAGGCTGTGGCGCAGCAGAGCCCTCGACCTCACGACTCTGGCTCCTTGTAGCCCTTTTAGCTTTTAGCTGCACAGTTTGAGTGGCCGCTAGAGGGGTGTTTCGCGACGATGGCTGCGGGGTGGGAGTGATGCGACGGCTGGAAGAGCGGACAGCTCTGCGATCAGCCATTGTGGGGTTGAATAGCGAATCGCGCAGGTTCGCGAGTTGCGCGCGATGACGCGCTGAGCGCAACGAGGAAGGGGTCAAGAAGTATGCTTCTAGCGTTGGTATCGCAGGTTGACAAGCTGGTGGTGCGTAGGTAGCCTGGTGTTTTTGTTATTATTGCAGTTCGCGCGGCGTGCAGGCGGGCAGAACGAGGTCACGTGAGGCAACGGTTTAGATTGATCTACTCTGGCATTCCGGGTTTGGCGGGCAGACCACAGCGGACAACTTGCAGACCGCCCGGCCCACATTGCTGCAATGGGACCAACGGCGTTCAAAGCCACTGAGAGCATAAGGGCTGGAGGCTTTTCGCCGACCAAACACCCAAGATAACCCAAACAGCCTTTTGCTTCTTTCTCAACTGCCATCACGAGCCTCTCTTCTGCTACTCGTTGCGCCCTGCCTTTTCGAGAAATAACGGGTCGCCGCGTGTCCCCTTTCCCTGCTCGCGAACCCCTTGCACCTCTTCCACTTCCAAGGTCCCCTGCCTTCTGCACCGCCCCTGCGCCTCAATCTGGAGAACCTCTGCTAAAATAACTCCATACTGTTGCGATCCACCTCGTAATCCATATCGACTTCTCCTTTCCCATTGTACGCCTACCTTCAATTTATTTGCTCTAGACTTATACCGAAACTCTTCCATCGCTCCTTCAAGCACACTGCCTCTCACCAATCACTACCCGTACGCTTCGTGCGGAGTCTTACGTCTTTTCCACGCACTCCGCAACCCCTTTCAGAACCCTTTCTAGATCATCATGAGACTACGGAAACGACCGGCACCTGTCCTTCTCCTCCTTATACCTGCCTTACCCGTCTTCGCGTCTTCGCTTCCAGCGGATGCAGAGACGAAACAGGTCGGCCGTGCCGTCCCTGTGCAAGAGTATCCTGCAGTAGCCACCCTTCCGCCGGTATCACCAACCCTAAAACAGGACGTTGGTACCAAGGATGCACCTGTTGATGGGCTCGATGGGAAGCCACACAAGGGTCCATTTGTAGAGGGCAAACCGGGAAAGCAGGGCAAGCCAAAAAAACTGGCTGCAGAGGTGGAAGATCTTCTACCTATTGCCTCTAAACTTCCCGAATCCGCAGGCAAGAAATTGGCCAAGGAGGCCCTTGAGAATGATGGAGTAATGGATGATCCCAATCGAGTCGCGCCCCAGAAAGGGAGAACAGGAACAGAAGGCGGTGTGTCCGCGAAGGACCGAGACAGGAAGAAAGAGGAGGATCGGACTGGTGAGAAGGTGGAAAAGATTCCAGATCCACCCAAGGAGGCACCTCCGTTGCCTCACGGTGAACAAGAGTTGATAAAAGATAAAACACAAACAGAGTCATCGACCCGCAAACTTGGTGCAGTAGGTTTAGAGGTACGTTGCCGGGCACATTTTCCATCGTAACATCAGTTGGTTAATTGAATTTTACACATAGAAACCTACAGACTTGCCTGATACTCCCCATGATATACCTCACCCAGTACCTCCCACATTGCCGAAAGACGACCCTCTAGACACCAGTTCCCCACGCGAAGATTCAGACTCAGCACCCTCAGACAACGACGATGACGATACCAGCGGTGTCATTCAGCCGTTCCATTCATTTATACTTTCCCTAACGATGATCCTCTTCTCAGAAGTTGGCGACAAAACATTCCTTGTAGCTGCTCTCATGGCTATGAGACATCCTCGCGTTCTTGTATTTTCCGCCGCATTTTCGGCCCTCATCGCCATGACCGTTCTTTCAGCTGTACTTGGCCATACCGTGCCCACGTTGCTTCCGAAACGATTTACGAATTTTGCTGCAGCCATACTGTTTCTTGTGTTCGGTGCGAAAATGTTACGTGAGGGTTATGCAATGAGCCCTGACGAAGGTGTCGGGGAGGAAATGAAAGAGGTGGAAATGGAGCTAGAAGAAAAAGAACATTTGGCGCGGCGGAATAGTCGCAGGCGATCATCCATCTCGCCATATGTTCTAGAAGCTGGACGCGCAAGACGATCACGATCGAACTCGAGGCTTCCAGCACCACCCAGAAGCCCGTCGTCTTCTCCTTCCCGCTCCCCATCGCCCAATGGTTCTTCAATCGCCGGGATATTAACCGGACTGCACAACCTTCTTTCTCTGTTACTAAGCCCTGCCTGGGTTCAGACCTTTGTAATGACTTTCTTGGGTGAGTGGGGTGATCGGAGCCAGATTGCTACGATTGCAATGGCAGCAGGCCAGGATTATTGGTGGGTCACTGGAGGCGCAATCAGTGGTCATGCTGTTTGCACTGCTGCGGCAGTGGTTGGCGGGCGGGCAATAGCGGGAAAAGTGAGCATGCGAGTTGGTAAGCTATATCTGCTCTGAAAAACTGTCCCCCGGTCAAACATGTATTAACTTTTATGATAGTGACGTTAGGAGGCGCTTTTGCTTTCCTCGTATTCGGAGTGATATATCTTCTCGAGGCCATATATTCTGGTTAATTTGCATTCCTAGGAGCTTTGGAAGAGCGCGATACCCATGACCGGCGAAAAGGGTTACAGAGACTTTATAGTGTATGCCCGCTGTAATACAGGTCCACAACGGCACTTTTTTCAACTTCTCCTGTAATATTAATTGTATGGCGACGGTGTGGGTCGAAACGGCTAAAATGGGTTACCGGAGTCGCCAAGGTCTATTTATCAGCTAAATTTGGAGGCTATGATATTCAGTAGATGGAATTGATTGATAGGAAAACTTGTCGATTGTTTTATGCTAAGAAGACGCATGGATTCGTATAAGGGGTATCTGCATAGTCACTGATACATATTGGGCCAAGGAAATGGAAGGGAACCCGCAACTGTTGACAGTGAGTCAGCCTACTTGTGGCTCGTCAGAATTTATTACGTTTCATCAAATATTTCATCGGGCCTCACGACGCTTTATGGAGATTTACTTTAGACACATAAGCCAACGGAAATCTTCTCCTGTCCCAGATGGCTCGTCAACGCCCACCTCCAAATCCAATATTCATATATTTACACCCAGGTACCTAGGGAAGCACCTATGGCACATCGCAGGCTCGGCTTTGGCGCCTGGGGAGCTTCTCAACGCGGCGCACGTCTCGCCAATTGCCTCCCTTCTGGCACGCAGCAAAACGAAACGTACCCTCGACCACCCGAACGTATGCATGGACATGATACGGCGAAGGTAACAGCCTGAGACAAGGTAGAACGCCGAACGTCTGCTTCATAGGCACCCAGGCACCTATGTAGGTCGCCGCGTCCTCTAGCGACGGCCAAGCCCCGATCTCTTGTCTCACATTAGTCTAGGCTTCGCAGCAGTCTCCTTTATATTCGTTTCCTTAGCTCTAGCCGTCGCAACCGGGCCATTCAAACTTTTTTCCAATTTTAATCAGATCCAGCCTCCACCGACTTCTCTTCAGCCGCAGCGCTATGATTATAACGTTCTGAGAAACCAAGCTTCAACACATATCCAACCAAAACCTCTTGATTTTCAAGCCATGTCGCCTACCTGGGACATGATTCCAGGGTTAAAGATCATTTTCTCTTCGGCTTTCTTGGTTGGAAAGGAGAACCTGCCCGAACTGTAGGATTGGCGTGACGCCGGACTTCACATGACTACCTTCGACACCCTAGAGTCTCAGCAGACTCAATGTTGCCGAACGCGCTCCTGGATACCACCCACCTAAACCTTCTCAGTCCGCACTCAACACCGATCGTTATCGAGTCGTCTTTGACTCTCTTTCGGGACTCATCAGCTCCAACATTCAACATCTCCATATATCCCCTCGTTTTTATTAAGCTCCGCTCCTTTTAATTATCAGAATGAAATCCACGAGTCTTGTTTTAAGCTGCTGGTTGGCAACCTCCCTTGGATTTGCCCATGGCTGGCCTGCAATGGGAAATACTGCGCAAGATCTGACTAGACGACTGGCTCAAGATACAAATAATGATGGTGATACTCGTCCGGTATTAATTGGGGACCTTAAGAACGGCATAACTACTCCGGTTGGTCAAAGTATAGCCAACATCCTGCTCAGAACTGAGTCTGCACAAAGCAGTGTAGCTGGGTATACTCCACCAAGGCTTGGAAGTGCAGATTGTAAGGCTGACACATGTTGCATCTGGTCTTATATTGCGTCCAGCCTTGCAATCGCGTTCAAGGGACCTTCAGGTCGGTGCAACAAGTATGCTCGAGCTGCAATCCGTCTTGGGTTTCACGATGCTGGTGCTTGGGCGCTGAGCAAAGCGGCCGCAGGACAAGATTTTGGTGGTGCAGACGGAAGTATTGCACTCTCCAGTTCCGAGATCAACCGTCCAGAAAATAACGGGCTACAAGAGATCATTGGTTTAGCTAGGAAATGGCAGAAAACTTTCGGCGTCGGTATGGCAGATTTAATCCAGTTTGCTGCCATTCACGCAGTTGTAACATGCCCTCTGGGCCCACGCATTCGAATTTTTGTTGGCAGGAAGGACAGCAAGACTCCCGCGCCTGACGGACTACTACCCGGTGTCAATGATAGCGCGGATACCCTTATTAACCTCTTCAATGACAAAACTATTCCACCTCATGACCTCGCCGCCCTCGTGGGTGCCCACACTAGCAGCCAACAGTTTTTTGTTGATACTAGCAAATCCGGTGCGCCGCAAGACGGGACCCCGGGCGTATGGGATACGCTGTTCTACAACCAAACTATGGGGACCGGCCCCTTACCAAAAAGAGTGTTCCGTTTTGCAAGTGATGTTGTCCTTTCGCAAGATCCCCGAACGCGCCCAGAGTGGATACAGTTCTCTAGAGCTGGCGGGCAGAGTCACTGGAACGAGGTCGGTTAGTGAGACCCAGACATATTAAATAAACGGCTAATCAGATTATTCAGGATTATGCAACAGCGTACACACGTTTGAGTTTGCTAGGTGTCAACAACATCAATAACCTAGCCGAGTGCACTAAGGTTATGCCGGCTGCACAACCAACATTTCCAGGTGCACTCGATCTACTCATTGATGAGTAGAACCTTTATACACTTGTCTCTAAAGGCTAGGCTTAGAAATTCCTAGCGAAGGTGGTGTTGAAGGTAATTGGTTTTGGCTTGGATCTTTGGGCGTGCTCATGCTCGTATGATCACGCGCCGCCGGGATAGAGAGGGACATCGAAGTGAAACGGGTAATATGTAATGCCGTAGTGTTCTCATGACGTATAGTAATAGAGATGAGAACACGGATAGATGTAAAGCACATATGATTGCTTCTTTCATTCAAACAGAGATGACACGAAACGATATGATTGGTGTTCGACTTGCTCCTCTTAGCACTACCCTTTTTCTTGCGCCCAAAAATTCTGTATCCACGTTAGACAGATACAAAGATGAATAAAAAGTGTTAGAATGAGAGGCACCAGGATTAACAACACAACACAAAGCACAAGCGCAAACCGAGGTATAAAAAAGAAACGCGAAGATTGCGAACAAGGCAGGCCAACCATTAATTCAAGGCTATAAGGAACTACACAGCTAAGCCACCATCATAAATAACCTCCGGTTAAGGTTTATCTGCAGATACAACTAACCGCTTTAACTCACGGCCATCCATTTTGAAGCTTGAGCCAGTGTACTTCAACGCCACCTGAAGATGATACAAAATTATGAGGAAAGGGCGATG
>KV750685.1:0-12055 GCA_001692915.1 Glonium stellatum
GCTTATCAATAACGTTATCGTTGGGAGCCCTGTTGCGGACTAGCTTTCATGGCCCTCGATCATACGACGCAAAGCCAGCTCAGGAGTAACATTATTTATATTTAAACCAAGTAACTAATAGTGAAGCTAGAGAGTATTTGTGAATTGAGGAAGCCCGTAGTACTGTTCTAGTGCGCAGATTATAGGCTCTTTTCTACGCCTATCCCGGAATTGGCGTGTTATATTGACCCGTTCAATTCCGGTTTGAAGCTCCTTCGTGGTGAGCATGTCAAAGTTTGCGACATCCCATCGTAGCTCGTTGGGTAAGCACGCCAGGCCAGCGTTTTCTAAAAGCCTAGATTCTTCCATCAGACGCCGGCGTGGACCCCCTGTTCTCGTTCCTCTGTGACCGCGTTGGGTGTAGTTCGGTCGGTTACCCTGAGCCTGAAGAGCTGAAATTCTTGCGCTAGATCTCACGGGTCTTGCACTACCTCGAGTTCTTCTTCGGCTTCCTGCTCCTCTCAATCTTCCCCTTTCTTGCGGTTCAGCCATGCTGTGTTTCTTGAGTATATTGCGTATAAATATGGCTAAAAGGTATACATGGTTTCGACTGGTACCCGAGCTTATGCAATGGATATTATGGGTTGTCGAAGCAAAAAAGTCTGATTAGCAGATTCTGGAGTTGGAATATTTTTCTACCTTTGTTCCTGTGCTATTGGCTGGCTGCATCTAATCATAGTTCGTTGTACTCTTCATGGTTCATTATCCTATTTCCCCCATTTTACATAAATTATTTTAGCATTTCATTGTCTTGGGCGTGGTTAACCATGCTAGTAAACCTAGAACGGGCTACTGAATACATTGTACTATATATGAAGTGAATTTAATGTTTGCACGTAAAGGAAGTTAGCAGTTCAGCCTGTCTATGACAGAGGATTTGTGCTTTTCTGGTCTTGCCACGTAGGCATGATCGAGTTTTCACAGCTCGGACTTCCAAATTGGCCAAGAAAGCTATCAAAAACTCGTCGGAAAGTAGCGAAGTCATTGCTGGGGGGGATACGCGGTGTCTACTTATATTGCGCTCTTTTTTTTTGATATTTGCTGCGGTGATAGGAGATATTCAACTGCTGAAGGTAGGTAGCTAGGTAGGAGGCCATTGAATGGAGTTTAGCTACTAGTGCTGGAAGGTACTCAGCTAGGCAGAACATAGGCGATATCCATGTTCTGTTGATTTTTAGCTATCATACAGTTTATCACGGGGAGGGTTGGTTCCATGGCGGCTACAGAAGGTGAGAAGGTAGAGTGCTCAGAGAAAGCTTTTCGTGAAGACTAGTTGCCATATCCTTTCACCGCGGGTGATGCCGTCATCTTGTCTGCACCTTTGCTTTGTAACTCTGTCTCTGCATTGCGCACGTATTAGACAGTGAAATGCGTAGGGTGTCTAGCCATGTGCCTTTCGTATCGTTTAGAACACTCGTGAATTCTTCGGGACGTCTCTTAGCGTCTCTTCTGGAGTCGTCATAAATTCATAGATCAGAATCCGTCCTATGATGATGTACTTACTTGTAATTGAAGGTTTATTAAAGAGGTTACCCAGGTATTCGATTATCGTTGAGGTCGCGTCCAGAACAAAGCATTTCAAAGGATGGAAACCCTGTATGCATCTGAATTATGAAGCTTTGCAACTCTTCCTTCATTATTCGCATACTTCTTTGCGAGACGGCAATAGCTACAGCACCTAGCGGGGATTTATGGAAGGTATATTCAACACATTAATACTTTCTCTCGACAGAATCGGTGTTCGAGTTTAGCAGAGCCTGTGGTGTTCAAGCACGTTACATTTCCCTTATGGTCAAATGCGGCCCCTAAGAGTTCGGGCCCTTATATATCGCTAATAACTATTTACCCATCTATACGAAAACCCATGATGAGTGTAGTATTAGCTTTCATGAATATGCCAAGCAGAACATGGGCTGAGCCTCGATTCTGCATGGCTGGGAAACGATCACAAAGATTCCAGTAGCTTCTCTCTTCGCGCTCAACCCACTTAGCCATACCATAGAGCAGTCCAATTGACAGAAGCGATTGGGGTTGTTGGGTGCTGCGCCTCCTTTTAGCGAGTTGCTGCCTGATGGCTGAGGAAGCTGTTATACTGTCCCCAAGCTCTGACTAAAGGCTGGCCACCCAGGCACAAGGTCACTGGGCAACGGCATGCTAGCTTTGTTATACTGAACCCCCCAAATGCCCATCGCGTTGGTCCACTTGAGCTTGTTTCCAAAAACTGTCTCCTAGTTTCGAAGATATCCGGAGTAAATTTATGAATCCTACTCTTCCGTAGCAAGATATGATGGTTTACTTACATGGTCTTGGCTGCATTAGCTTAGCATCAATGTAACCGAGTCTCGGAGGATGACTCCGCCCTTTTCCTAGAGCCCTTAAGAAAAGGGCTCTCTGGCTATGGTTGCACCCATCTGCCAGGTTTACAAAAAGGCGGAGGATGAGCAAGGGCCTATGTAATGGGCATTGCGCCGCTTGTCAACCTTAATTCTATGATATATTCGCCATTGAGTCATTCCCGTTACAAGACACTTCCTGCCCGTCTATCGCGAGTACGTTAACCGTTGTCGCTGACAATTTCCACGATTCCAACGGCAAAGACGGAAACCAAAATGCGAAACAACGATGGGTTCGATTTTGATAGTGCGGCTTTCGTGGGCTATAATCCTACACCCTTGCCTCTAAGCCAAGCAGCCGCCAGCTATCCGGACATGGATATCTCACTACCTCAGTCAGAAGGCACCATAGACCAAAGCAGTCTTCGGTTTGTGACAGATAATCAATCCTACCCAAGCTCTGGTCAGCGGAGTCATATCAGGGACTGTTACTCAGGGCTAATCGAAGACGAAGCTATTTCAACGGATTCCACAACTTGCTCATCCTTGCCATTGCCTACACTTCCAACGAGCCAAAGCAGTTTCCAAACAATGCTGAATACCTCGCAATCGTACCTACCATCCTCATTGGATCCTCTGCTATCTAGTCATCAGAGTGGCTATAGCATACCCTCAGTGCATGACTTTGTGCCGAACGAGAGCTTTGTAAGCCACCCCGAGCGGGATTGGTGCTCAAAGTATCAGGGCGCTTCTGCTGTAACGGCTTAAGATTGCTTTTTAAAGTAGTCCAGTGTCCATTCTGATTACTGAAGCTGTTTAGGCATGCGAGCCTGTCCGATTACTTCTAGCGCTGACTTCGTACTCTATTTGCCTTCATCGAGCTAATCATCATAGGATGTAAATGACACGCCAAACTCTAACTCGTGGGGTAACCAATTCTCTCCTACGATGGTTGTCGATGACCATATTCCGGCGATGACACCACTTTATCCTTCTCTCTATGTTCGCCCGCAAATCATTGGCCCGGCCAAGCGGCCGCTATCCAATAGCAGCTCTGAGTTTCCTACACCCAAGCGCCAACTGCTAGCCGACAGTCATAACTCAGGCCACTATGTTCCAGTGGATATTGACTCCGTCACTTTAGACTCTATATGGACTATGGACAAACAATTAGGCTCGTCTCAGAGCAGCCAGCAAAGCGAAGGACTTCCAGCAACGCCGGTTTTTCCTGAACCACGAAGAACATTTTCGGCTTCCCAACAGGAAATTGGACTTGATGAGGATGCCGCTGATGTTTGTGCTACTTGGTTCAGTAAAAGATACTCCATCTTGCCCAGTGATCAAGATATTGAAGCATTAAGCCACTTGACTAAGGCGTCTACCACCGCTATTCGCCATTGGTTTGGCCAAATGCTCAAGCAGGGATTGGCAGGACACGATTCCGCCTATAAGTCCCAATCAACTCTAGCAGGCTCTCAAATGTCTCTCGAACAGCAGGAAACATTAAACGAAATCACCGAAGAAGTCGCCCAGAATGCTACCGAGGAGAATACCGGCGAACAACGCGCTTGCGAATTACATCAATTATCTGAGGCCCAGGCTAGAAGGCTTTCGGGAAAGAAGAGTTGCACACCAACGACAATCCCAGAAATGCTCCAAAGGGATGAAAGCAAAATTTTTCAATGCACTAGGAAATGCGGAAAGCGATATGGGCGAAAGTGTGACTGGAAACGAAACGAAGAGGAGGGTTATCCATCAAAGCACTGGTTCTGCAGCTTGTGTCGATCTCGGGGGGAACGAGCTAAACCATGCTATCGGAGGTATCACTTCACCCAGCATTTTAATAATATCCACCCTACGCTCTCTGCCGCCGACTATGAAGCCGCTAGCCTTGTGGAGACAGAGGCTACTTTCCCTAGAAAGTGCGGCTTCTGTCCAAAGCGCTTTGTCAATAGGCAGGAACGTATCGACCATATTGCAGACCACTTTAAGAAAGGAAAGTGCATGCTGGACTGGGTCGACAGTGATGAGTCTGATGACTTCAATGATGATAACGACGACAGCCCAGGAGGTGGTGGCAATGGAGGCAGCGATTCTAGAAGCTCGGATGACAAGCAGAACCCAGACAATAATCCGGATTCCGAAGGATGGGATAATAATGAAGGAAACAACCAAGGTGACCAATCTCTGGATGGCAGTTCGGATTCTGCGAACTCTCCAGCCAACGCATCATGGAGAACAGTTTTTCTACAAGGCAGCCTAGATAATGGTCAAGCTTCAGAGACGCAAGGCAAGGACGAATCAATTCAAAGCATAAGGTCCCAGTCCCCTGATTCGTGTATCTATCAATCACTAGGCGAACCATTTACCTCCCCACCGGCAACGTCTTTTTCTTGCAGCCAAGGCAAACAGTTGCCAGGCGTCTTCACCGACCCTCTTCTCAACCTCCACAATAAATTCAATCAATGGCACCCTGATAAGCGACCCGACCCGTCTTTCAGTCTTAACCATCTTGTTTTTGAGCATGCCGATTCTCCGCGTCGGACTGATCTGAAGTATTGCGCCGAGGATTTCCGGTTGAGGCAACTGCACCAGCTGCCTGCACCGCGCGAATTAGGCGGTCTATTCCAGAGGGAACTTCACCAGAGCCAACGTGAGCCCTGGCACAGCGGTACTAAACGGAGTTTACCCAGCTTTTCATACCTTTATGAGAGCTTGATCTGCGAGATCAGCCAGGTGTTAGAAAATCCTAGCAGCCCATCCTCCGGCATCAGAAAGGATATACATATCCTTCATACGAATAATCACCACAATGACAGTCCTCAGGATACTGTTATTCTACGCAAGAGCTATGCTTCTGAACATTTTACATTCAAATACCACCCGAAGAGCGCTGGTAACTTCGACAAGACGCTTAATACCAAAGGAATAAGTTTTTCGAGGTTACTTACACTTCTTAATTTGGGAATTATGGGCCTTCTATCACAATCTTCTGACACCAATGGCCCGCATGAGCCAGACAGTCGACCTGTCCCGCCAGTTTCCCAGCATAATGACACCCAGCCAGACAACCCCTCAACTTGGAGTAAGAATTCTGCAGCCAACCGTCGTCAGAATGAAAAGGCCAGAGAAATCTGGTCATTTGGGTGTATCCTCAGCATGATAGCCGCCTGGTCAACTCATGGCTCAGTTGCGAGTGACCAGCAGTTTGACCACTTGCTAGGCATCGATCCGCGCAAGAGAAGAAAATATTCAAAAAATTGGGAAAGGGAGCCTGAAATAGTAGTCGATTCGGAGGAAAGCGCTTGCAAGGTTTCTATGCCAGCGTTTCAGATAGCCCGCGAGATATTTGGACTCGGCTTTTCCCTTGGGGAAGCGTTTGGTGGAGTACCCTCCACGTCTGTTGATTTCGGCCACCAATTCTGCCAGGGCGGACAACATCATGAGATTTCCAAAGGCAACTTACAGAAAGCTCACTTCAAAGCGGAGCAAGCGGATGGTGCCCAGGCGAACAGCATCGACTCCTTCTGGACGCGTTCATCCCTTGCTAGTCTCAGGCTGCTAGGAACAGGAGGCTTTTCATTGGTTGATGAAGTTCTTCTTCGGGGAACGAACCTGAAGATTTGCAGAAAGACACTCAAAAAACGAGACAGCTCCGCTTTTGGTGATCTTATTCAAGAAGTAGGAGTTTTACAGCAACTTCGGCACCCTCATATAATCCGCTTCCTCGGCACATATTCTCGGGGCGACAGCTTGGCTATCCTCCTATCTCCAGTCGCAGATGTGACCCTTTCAGTCTGGTTAGACAAATATGCTGTGGGAATCCCGCTATATGGACAAGACGACATGACTAAAATGTTTGGGTGCCTTGCATCTTCGATTCGCTATCTGCATGAGAAGCGACCGCTGATCAAACATATGGATATTAAACCCCAAAACATTCTAGTGATGGAAGGCAAATATCAATTTCCACATCTGGTTCTAAGTGACTTTGGGATTTCCGAAATATCCAAGGAAAACCTGTCAGATGCAGGTTCTGGTCCGTTGACTCGACGGTACTGCGCTCCTGAGGTTGCAAGCTCCGTTTCGAGGGGACCCGAAGCCGACGTTTGGTCTCTTGGTTGCGTCTTCTTAGAGATGGCCTCTGCGATACTTCAAACGGCTAACCTAGGTTACCGCGAGTTACAGAATGAGTTCCGCGAAATAAAGTGCTACTATCATGACATTCCGCGCGTTTACCGGTGGATTGATTGCCTCCAAGGGCGACAGACCAACGCTGGCAATGGATGCACGCTCGAAACTGTTAAGAGTATGCTAAATCCGAATCCCGTCAGGAGGCCCGATGCAGGTACTATCTCAGCCATATTCACTCCTGGGCCCTGTTGTGTAGCCTGGCCTACTGATATCAAATCCTTTCCTGGACCTCTGGAGGAAATTAGTTCTCTGGCTGACGTACTTCTTGAAAAACACGATATGGGCCTGCAAAGAGAGCTCGATTTCATGGGAGATACAGATCTACACCAACATCATGATTGCTTGCAGAGCGCCATCCACTGGTTCCAATCATGTTCTACTCAGCATCTAGCATGCAATAGTATTAGCAAGCATTTGCAAATACTCCCAACACGTCTCTTGGATATCCAGGAGGCTGGACTTGACGAATCACCTGGTCGGCTCATCTCCACAACTGAACTTCCTTCTAGTGTTGATTATGTAACACTAAGCTATGTCTGGGGAAACGCTGACCAGCTTATACTCACCACCAGCAATGTTCACAATATGCTTCATTCCCTCCCAAAAGAGCGCTTGCCTCAAGCCGTCATCGACGCTATCTCCGTTACAAGACGCTTAGGAGTCCGCTACCTCTGGGTAGATTCGCTGTGCGTGATCCAAGATTCCCAAGAAGACCGGCAAAAAGAATGTGGTTGGATGGCTGAAGTGTACCGAAACGCTGTTCTCACTATTGTGGTTGATGCTGCCGACGATAGTAGTGATCCGACGACTACCCCCTCGGACGAGCGTCTTACGATCGACTGGCTCTCTCCCGGCTTCGCCTGGGATACACGAGCATGGGTGTTACAAGAACGACTACTCTCGAAACGTGTCCTTCACTTGACGGACAAGCAGATGTATTGGGAGTGCAATGAGCTTAAGGCTTCAGAAACTTTCCCACGCGGGCTTCCACCGCTTCTCTGGGAATCGATACACTGCCACTCTAAGCAACCACTACTTCAGGAGCGCGATCCCACTGGATTGATCTAGAAACACGCATTTCTAACCACGCGCCCCAACATAAAAGTTAAGACAGAACAAAAAACAAAGCGGCAAGAGCACCTCTTCCGAGTTTCTTTTACCGAACTTGAGAAATTTGCTTTTTTCTTTTACAGGCGTTCTAGCGTTACCCTAGCCTCTGAGCGTGCTTTACGGGTCGTGGTGGGAAGATTGCTTTCTGAATTTATTGATATCCCCAACTACCCTCAAATGAAGTTACGTTGTTCACGGTCGTCGCAAAGGCTCCTTCTCAATTTGTACAATGCTAAAGTTACAAAGAGTTACAAAGAGTTACAAAGAGTTACAAAAAATTGCCAAGAATGCTAGTTCGGATACTATTCTTTCTGCGTGTAAAGCGTATGATCTACATGGAATCCCACTAATCACTATCACCGCTCACGGCCGTAGTTTCAGAATTAAACCCGCCTTAGCTAAAGGAAATTATGCTCACGGTATGATCTGCCAAAATATTACATCTCCACCTAGATTACGTGTAGGTTCTGGACATCCAACGATCAATCTTCCGCTTCCGTATACCTCTTCTCGGTACCTCGGTCCTCGTGCACCTCTACGTGCACCTCTACGTATACCGTATACACATACCTATACAGAAATAAGGTTACAATAGACAGATTATCGTGAAAGCAACAACTTTTGAATATTGGAGTACAAAAATTCCGATATTCAATATACCGAGTACTTCCATCTTCATATTAATGTTGGATATTGAATATCTAGATATGTGTAAGAAGAATAGTCAGCATTATCGTATGTTACTTTGTGGCACCTTTGTAATCCAGCTGACTGTATGAGCGCTGAAGCGCAATGGAAACCACAGCATCTAAACAGAAATGTAATAATCAAATATGCTTACAGGATCTTATAAATTCCTAGAGACCGGCAGCTCCCAGGGCAGCGCGTCACACGGGATACGGAAAAAATTTCCTGAAGTGTGAAGTCAAGTTGTAGATAACGTCAAATGAGATTGTGCTTCGGAACATGTCATCCAACATTTGTTAGTAGTCATCAGATTTAGTCCGTGAGCGAACCCACATAGGCAATGTTTAAATTAACCCTCATGAGCTTATATCAGCCGCACGTTGAGTTTTAGGAAATCCCCTAGAGAGTTCTAAAGCCCGAAACCCGATCCGGATAGTATCGTTTTCCAATTCTGATGGCTGCCTGGCGTGAGGCTTTCCTATCCTAGTAGGATAGGGAAGCTTCCTTTCGGCGGTTTCAGAGACCCCTGTAATGCTAACCCTAGAGGAGCCCTTAGTATGCAATTACTGATTGGAGCTCTTGACCTCTGTCCAAAATGATTACCTCAACGCAATTCCCGATTTGGTATTCATCAAAAATCATCTGCTCGTGAGCAACGCATCTGTCTTTGTATCTTACTATACTGTTATATATCAGTCTACACTTGCCTTGGGAGATTTTTAAAACGAGTAATTCCATGCCTGATTTCATTAAACTATCAAAAGGAACCACCACGAAAATCTTGATGATCAGCACGATTGGGGTATTTGCTGTCTGAGCACAAGTCGTAGCTAACCGCTCCCTTGCTCACCTACAAGGAGGAGGGCAGTAAACGGGGCATAGGTCCGAGAATAGAAACGTATGATACACAAGGCGCACAGATGGATACGCATAGCTTTCTGAGTAATAGATCTCGAAATGCCTAATGCTTTGCTCCCCCAGCGGAGAACGCCCCAGCGAATCACGAATGATGATAGTATTGCCACCGCTAGAGCTTAGAAGGCCGGCCAAGAAAACACATGCTTCTTTCTCACCGCATTTCGGGGTTTACGGAGTCAGACCACAGTATATAAAGCCTGCTCTAGTCTGCCGGTTTGAATCTACTCACTATCTCATCAAGTCTTCTTGCTTTTCTTCTCTTCTAGGCTTCTACCTTCATTCACGAAAACCGACATCATGCGCTTTACTACAGTTCTAGTTGCTATCTTCAGCTCAGCTGCTCCTCTCGCACTGGCTGCTACATGCTTCCCGCAAAGTGGATGCAAGAGCTGTGCTTCTTTCAACCAACTGTAAAAGATAGCACCTCACTTTACTTAGTTCACCGCTAAAACCCAGCAGGGAAGATCTGAAGAACAACTTCTGCGCAAACCAATTCAACACTGCGAACACAATTGAGCAGTTCAACGGGGATGCCCATGTGCAAGTTTTTGGGGGCCCTATTGGTAGCCAGAGTTTGTGCAGCTCAGCGTTCGATAACATCGTAGATGACTGCTTCACCAAGCAGGATGGAGGTGACTTCAACTTCAACGGGTAAATCCTCTGTCACTCCAATCTTAATTCCCTCCAAGAGTTTCAAATTCTGACGATGTTTCCTTAGCTGGGACATGAAACTTGGATTCTGTACCTGCGACTGAGTTTATCAGAGGCCGTAAGGCATGGAATTAGTCATTAAAAATTCCCATAGCAATCTCCTTTTTGGTTTTGCTATGCCATTCCTTACTATGTATTCTTTTAACTTTTTATATTTCGGTGCTGCAGCTAGCCAAATATAAGCCATTCTTTAGTTTGCTTCATTAGTGTTACTTGTGAGATGAAATGAGAGTATTACGCAGAGTAACAGTAAATCGATATGTTGGGGTTGCAATTTTAAAAACACGAAGTTAACTTGATGGAAGGAAGTATGACTGGTTTGATATGATATGGTTTAAGAGGGTGGAAATAGGGTGGTGTGATAGGGAATTTATAAAGATGATAATTCTATACCATCTCATAAACCACTAGCAGTTAATGTATAAAATCCGTAACTTCATTGAGAAAATGTGAAGAACATAGCTTTTAGTATGGAGTATCTTCTTTAGGTTTGATCAAGATCGTTACCTCAGATTGGAGTCGTAGTCGGTTTCTCTCCCTATTAAAAGGGATGACCACCAGCGCAGAATTCGTCCGTCGGCCTCCTAAGAATAAGCAAAAGGAACGTTAAAGAACCAAATGAGTACGTGAAATTGTCAGGAGTTCTTTCTATTGTAGCGTCGTAAGATCATATGACGCTTACATTGTACAACATGGTTCGAAGGATAGTGCTTATATGTCGCGCGCTATCGATTTGGGTATGATGGATTCCAAATACATTATGGATTTTCCAGCGTTATACGACAGCTAAGAAGACAACGAACAAGAACACGATGTTATGTGAGTTTCGGAAGAGAAGCTTTAGGTTGTTTTACGGAATAGGGGGCTGAGTAGAGGAAATGGAAGAGCGACTAGTGATCTGTATATATAGTATTTGATGTGGAGGAGGGCTGGACACAAGTTTGTGAGATGGTCTTAGCTATGAGGCTTCTTACGTTGTGGTTTCTCAATAAGCATAATAAGCCTGAGCGTCCCTCATAATGTGGAGTGGGAGATTTAGATAAGGCACAATCGGCAGAGGCGCAACCGGCAGATCGGCGAAGGCACAATCGGCAGAAGCGTAGACAGAGACGTGTACAGAAACGTAGATAGAGACGTAGAGACGGAGATTACGGCTCTAGATACCGTATATAACACTTTTTAGAGTCTTAAAACCGCACACCGTAGACAACAGTTAAAATAGGCGTAATCTATAGTTAAAACAGATTGATTTTAACATCTAGATTAACTGGAAATTACATCAGCATTCGATGTTGTTGACATCTCGGGCTGACCCTAAGGTACAGCAACGTTGACAATGTGCATAATTCGTGCTCCTAATCTCAATGCTATATCCACACAAAAATAAAAAAAAGGGTGGAGACCTCAGGTGCAGGATGTGTCCCACCCTTGTATTCGCAGTATCATTTTTCCAGATGAACTTGAAGGTATATGAGATGATTGGCACCCATGCCGCTTTTCCGAGTGAGGTCCGCATTTGGTCTAGCGATGCTCACAAATCTTTACTCTAACATCTTTAACATCTCCAACAGCCATTAAGTTCCACCACTGACTTATAGATATCCGTGCCTCTGCCTTGTTAGTTGTAATAATCCGTGTGGGGGAGGAGGTACTTACCGCTCTGCTTCTGCCTCTGCCTCTGCCTGCGTTTCTGCTCGTAGAAAAGCGAGGGGTAGTCCTTATTTGTATACGTGGCCTAGACGCAAAGGCCCGCGCAAGAACCATAAACATGAATTGGTATGTGGAGGCCCGAGCGCGATTGACAGTCACCAGGGACAATTGAAGATACAGGATTAGCAGAGCCTCAGCCAGAGACATAGGGAGAGATGCAGAGGCAGAGGCACGGGCACAAGCAGAGGCAGAGATGTATACAACACCGAATTTGATTGTATTTTATTTTGAATCTGTAGAAAGCAAATAGTTAACTAAGTTTTTTATTCTCAAAGGTATGCATTTCCGTATTTAACATCGAATTTATGTGAAAAGCTGCTAACCAGTGATCTAATTGGACTGGGTTGGAGTGG
>KV750690.1:5270-25089 GCA_001692915.1 Glonium stellatum
GCCAAGCTTCATCCGTTGCCAGGTAATTGTCCTTCGGGCTTCTAAAAATATTCGCTCTGGTTTAGATGACATAGGTAGTATAGATAGAATATCTATCGCCATACGGTAGAGCGATGGGTAGTCTATACAATTGCTCGGATTAAGCCACTAATTAAGGGCAGTAGTACCAGCAGGAAAATTAGTAGGGGAGGCTTGATAAAGTGTTCGAATTTATCCTTAATATATATATTTATAATATTATGAATATTCATTTATAAGGGCTGTCAAAATATTCAATCATTATCATTCCTTATGAATGAATATATTCTTATGAGGCAATGAATAAAAATATCATTGACGATACTGGCTGGTAGAGCTGCTGGCACCGCTTCAGTCACGTCAGGGGCGGCTGATCAAACCTTTATAGGTATGCAGAGTGGCGTAGTTGTAGATGAAAAGGGAGTTGTGTAGGGGTCGGCACTAAGAGGACCTCATCTTCAATAGATAGGTCTAGAGAACTCGTTAGCTTCTGTGCGGCTTTGATTCGGTTCCAGCTCCGATTCTGGAGTGGTTGACCAGTTGTGCTCAAGCACTGGAAGTTTCTTTGCGGAACAAAGTCCTCGCGGTATGACCCCGCCTGCTAAGGATGAGAGGAAAACCTAGTGATGAAAACTTGGTGATAAGCTAGGTATATCGATTGAAGCAAGAGTACTGTTGTCTTGTGCGAGATTTTGCTTACTTCGAGAATAGAAGAGAAGAGAAGACGCACCATGACGAACACGATGATAGTAGTACAGTATCATGCACGAGGAAATTCTGGTGAAATTGGTTAATGGCGTATTTGTGGAGATTGATCTTAAGAACTTATTGCTTGCTAATGGGGTGCAGCCCAGGTTATAGTAAAGAGAAAAAGTAATGGATGATAAGAACGGCCTAGTTATCATCTATCAAGCGCTTGATTGTTTAATGCTCTGAGTTTACACGTTAGTGGGATTGAATACTGGCCGGTGAAGCAGATTCTGCCGGCCTTGAATAGCGTTATTGAAGCCTATCTTCGTCAGTATGTTGTATCGCTCCACGGCCGTTTCTTAGCACACTTGCGTTGCAACTTTTAATAAATTATGTATTCTGCTTCGTTTAATACATACGAAAATACAGGCTTGGGATTGAGATAGGGTTGCCACTACTGCCAGGAAATAACTGAGTAAATTTGCTTTAAGAGTTTGAAGGCAAGGGTTGGTGATCATCAAAAGAGATATTCAGACTTTCTTAGGAAACTAAATAAGTCATGACCTGGTGACATAAGATTGAAACACACGTTACAAGATAACAAAGGAAAGTAGCTAAGTATAGACAGCCGTCTAAATCGCCCCAATCCAGAGAAGATGAAGGGGAGTTCCCGCTTACCCCCAAATACACCCTCAAATGGCCCAAGCTCAGGGCTGCAACGATCTGTCGATCACTCTCCACGACGGGTAAGGAATCTCCACAAATGCTCCGAACTAATCAAACGGTAAACGACCGCTTAGAAAGCTGAAACGGAAGGGTATCGCTGGTAAGTACGCCGTCTCTATGAGACTAAGGAAATAAACTCTTTCTGTCTGGGAATATGCAGCACATATATCCCACAGCACCTTTTTCGCTCTCCCCAACCCATTACAACAAAGTATCTCCCTCATTTAAAAACGCCCAACCTCATCACCAACCCGTCGCGCCCACGAGCCGCACAAACGCGCTGGAGGAAAAAAAAAACGCCGCCACGAAACGGCCCGCAAAGCCGCCTCAATCCAACTTCCACCTCTTCCTATCCAAACTCTACCCTACCATGCCCTACGGCTACGTCACAACTGACATCCTCGCCCTCGCCTTCGCGGGATCCTTGACCTTCTTCGGCGTCGTCGTGGTGCCATGGCTTTTGGCCGCGTAACGCGGGACGTAGGACATGCGCTTCATCTCGAGCTGGGACTCGGCCACGGCGCTGCACGGCGGCGCGGACTCGTCGTCGGTGTCCGGGTTGCTGCTGGACACGCACAGCCAGGGCCGCGAGCGGGGTTTGCGCGACTGCGGGACCGTCGAATTGCGTGAGGCGCGTGACCATAGGTCTGTGAAGGAGGAGATGGAGCCCTGGACGGAGCGGAGCCGTTGGTGGTGCGCTGTTGGCCGCATTACGGGAGCGATTGATGCGGATGGATAGGAAGCTCGTGTGCTGGAGGGAACTGTGGGTCTTGTCGGTCAATCAGCCGGTCTGCAGCTATGTTTGGTAGGGCCAAGGGAGTGCGTCTTACCGTGGTTTTCTGCTAGAGAGCGAGAGTAAGGGAGCGAGAGAGTTCGAAGATGTCAGCAACAGCGGATGTCAGTCTGTGGTGAGGTATGTGTCTCCCCCCGTCCGTTCTAGAGAGAAAGAGCCTCGTTCCTCATACCGACAGCCACAAAGCGCTTAAAACAGCTCTGGTTAAATCGCTCGTCCGCCTCAGCAATTACTCCAAATCTCCACCCCACCGCGCTGAGCAGGCGCCCCCAGTTGCGCGGCCGAAAAGCCTCCGTGCATGCGCTCCGCCATGAGTGAGGTGGCCGTGTCGCAAGCCCGCTGAGCTCGATATCGCGAAACCGGAATAGTCGGCGGACGCCACAAACACATCTGGCTTATCACGAACGGTGGGGTCCAATTGTGAGTCGTAGGCAAGCGAGACGCAAGCCACCTCCACCAGTTGCAGCAGAGGTGCCTTGGGTTGGGTGGCAGCAGGGGCCTAGACCGGGCTAGGAACAGGAACTGGGCTGAGGTTGTGTGAGGAACTTCCCGGCGCTTGTTGAGCACGTTGGATAGATTGGATGGGTTGGATAAGTGCCAGATTGTGCTTAAAAGATTTTGGATAGAGAAATAGACTGAAGAGGAAAGCGACATGTTGTTAGCATTTGACTAAACCATTGCATAGCTAAACGTTTGATAAAACATCTGATAAAAAAAATCCATGCTAGAGAATGAGACATTCTCGGATCATGTTGGCGAAAGCCTTGATGGCTTACGGCGGACTCGCCGAAGCCAACCTACATCGGGCCCAGCACAAGACGTCAAGATGCTAGTCTGGTAGATTCACGATAACCGTCTGTGTATCTGATCGAGTACGAGCAAGACTTAAGTTGAGAGGCGTGCAAAAGCGCATGTCTGGTTGGTGGTAGTCGGTCTGACTCAGGGGCACTGAGGGGCTAGTAATAGCTCGTCTTTAGCCACAGCCTAGTTAGTGCCTTGTGACTGAACGTCCCTTGTTTATCACCTTACACATCCCTATAGACTTACTACGAGGTGCACAAAACACCTACGGGCTGTTCTATTAACAACCACACGTAGAGCAGGCAAAGAAAAACACCTTCTGATGCTTGGAGGTCAGGTTATATCAAATTCAATCTTGATTCTCCCATCACGTTTCTATTCCCCGCAACCCCAGTAGCATACACTCAAGCTGCCAGCATACTAGATAGAGCCTGCCCGGGCTGCGCTATGTTCTACCAGCATAGCATTCCGCCAAACCGTAATTAACTCCATCAATGCACTTCCTTTAGATCAGACTAAACTGGCACGAAGCACAGTTTAGACGCCACAGAAAAATAATCAAAACCCTGATAATGTATCTTACATAGAAAGCGCTGATATGGGTATAAGATCAATGCGTCATTTCCTCCGCCAACCGCAGTCTAAGATGCTAGAGAGAGTAGATGCTGATGCCAAGTGGCCTGTCAACTTTTGACATCTTCGTGTGCACCATTCATCGCTTCCTGCTGTAGGACCTCCGGCCGCCACTTCGTAAGAATCTTTGCCGATCCTGTCTTAGCGCCGTCGTCTACATCATCCTCTCGTTAGTAAAGTATAGAGTAGAAGGTAGAGTTGTGCCAACTTACAATTCTTCCATAGGTCCTCTAACGCGTCAAGACAAATCTCTCTAACCGGCGGCCGGAACAACACAAGGTAGTGAATTACCGCAATTGCCAGGTTGACCCTCTCCGGATCCCTTGCCATCTTTTTCACTCTATCCAAGACATCCCGATCCACCTCGGGGATTTCAGACAGGAACCGGATCATCACCTTGTCCTTCCCGTCCATATAAGGCAGGATGGCGTCCAGTAGTTTCAAAATCCACTTTTTGTAGTGCAGCGTCGGGGCTGGTAAATTGCCGCCGTCGCCATTGGCGTCTTCCGCTGGCGCCCGCATCGCCTCGAGCTGGATGCGATCGTTGTACCACTCCTCGGACAACCAGCTCGACGCGACGTCAATGCGCCGTTTCCAATCGGCCATAATGTAGTTGAATAGTGCTTCCCGAATCGTGTTACTGATCGAGAAATTCCCTTTCCGTGACACGGTTTTGTATTCCGATTTTACGATATTAGGTTGCGCCTCTAGCCCAGTTGAAGCGCGAGTCGCCAGTCGCGATATGACCGTCACCCATGCATCGCGATCGTAACTACTTGCAGCGAGGCGGTTAAAGCCTGGTTTAGGGACTTTGGGCCGAGACGCTGAATCGTCCAGAGTAGACATCATGCCGAAGACTCGCCTTACTGTACCACCACCATAGTCTTCAATCTGTTCCTCGGTTAATGGTGGTGCTTGAGGCAATTTGAATGGCGCGAGAGGTGCATCCGGAACACGCTCAGGAAGGAGACCTTCGGGTGGAGCGTTGTCGAGCTTATTGATGATTTGTTCGGTATCTTCTGTTGGTTGGTAGTCAGGTTCGTACTCGTCTTCCTCGTCTAACGGTGCTTTTCCTGTTGCTATGGCTGCAGCCTCGGCTGCAGACCGGGGCTGGGATTTGCTTAGTGACAGATATCGAGCTCGCACAGCCTAAAAACGAGATGTTAGCAAGGCTTCAAGTGGGATATATTGATGCAGAATGTGAGCTACTGGTGACCTTGTGAGGGCATTCTCCTATTGCTGTATTGAGCGCATTGTCACAGTAATGTATAGCAGCACGTGACGTCTGATAAAGGTAATCAAGATCGCACCACAGCAAGGCAGCGCAGCAGCTCATATTGCACAGCGATGTGACCGCGGCATCTTAAGGGTTCCTCACGTACATTGATGGCATTATCCATCTGACCTTTATCGATTCTGATCAACATGGGCACGAGGATCTTCACAACCAGATCACTGGGTATGGCTTGCACATCGAAATTCTTGGCCCCCTCATCTCGAGTCAAAGTGAAAAGCTGGGAAAAGCTAACTGGACCAGGGGGTAATGGAGGTATAGCAGATGGAGGTTCACTTAAGGCTTCTGCCCCAAGACGTTGTCTCTTCGCTGGATCTAAGCCATCAGTAGGTTCTGAAGGAGCTGGTCTCTTGCGGTTAGACTCGTCGAAAACGTCTAGGCGCATGCGATGCATGCGCTCGAGATACTGGTGTATTCGAGGGTTCAAAGGATTTTCGGGACTCCTAGTTATGATAAGACTATATGCATTAAAGCAGCTGAGGAAAAGAGGTACACCACGTACTTTTTGATAATGTTCATGAGCAGGGCTCGCGTAGTACGCTCCATTGACTTGACCATGACCTTAATCTTTGGTGTCATGGGCGAATTCGCAAGTTTTAGCGGGTTGAAATTCAGAACTGTCGATATAATTTTGTTTGAAATAGAAGGCCTTGAGCGTATAAGCGTGCCCAAGCTATTCAGGGTAGCCGTAACAAGCAAAGCATCACTATATCCTGTCAGACATGTCCCTCCATGACAAGCTAAACTGCCTGACCTTGTATCCTCTTGTAGTATGCTGAGCAACCGATCTAGGAGACCGGAAGCCTCTGCTTCAAGATTTTGGGGTGGTATTAGGGGATGGTCGCGCGGGACCAGGGCCAGGGAAATCTCGTTTTGCTCGGGACGCTACTACACGATTAGATTCCTACACTCTCACGATAATGTGGTAAGGAATGGTATCTAACCCTTGGATCTGCAATCAAGCCAGGTGTTTCGACCTGAACCACACGCTGAACGAACTTGATGCAGCATATCCGGATTCCTGGGCTTGCCGAGTCCATCCTCCGGAGTATATTCGATTTGATGGCTGCCATGATTTGCCAATTTTGGACATCGTTAGGGTTGCTAAGTCTGAAGGCACAGTACACGCATGAGATACTATTACTCCAAAGTCGTTTGTCCACTCCAAAAGAGTCCACGAATTACAAGGACATGAGCCAATCGACGTCTCACATAACACGATCATTCCGTGCTTCTATATGGCATTGGGAGGGGAAAGAGCGTAACTCACATGTGTCTGAAAACCAATGGATATATACTAGCTGCAGCCTGGACCACACTCTTGATCACCCCGGTGTCATCCACTGTTTCTAGATTCTCCCTTAACGTCTCCAGCACCTGGAGGCTAAGCCGTTGCTTATCCTCCGATCCAAGTGTAGGTGACGCGAATGTCTCAGCAAGGAAGTCTGCACCCCATCGTCGAAGTTCGAGGGAAGCATTGGCGCCAGCGCCGATGATGGGCAGGACGCCAGGGACAATCTGGTTGTAGTACGCAGCATCGCTGAGCGCAAGAGCACGCGCCGACTCGAGCTGCGACAGCGTTTCGCTCGCGACTGAGGTCGCTGAGTTCATGATGGCAATCGCGGAGATGAAGATGGCAGATGCAGCTGTGCTTTGTGCTTGAGAGCAAGAAGTGCCTTGTCACGCGCGACGTAAGGTCCAAACTACCTCAATGACGGCACGATAACGCTTCGATTGTATTTGAATGCCCCGTCATTCCTATCCCAGTACAAAAGGCAGTGATGAAAAACAGAAGATGAGGGCGCGTTGGTGAGGAGGACAATGAATCTACGTAGGCATCAAAGGCATGCTCAGGTCAAAGTTGCTGGCTCTGCGTTGATGACGGCCCGTGAGTGTGGCCCGTGCGCTGCGAAAGAGCCGCACCACCAGAACGTTCAAGAGTCCGTCCACTGAACGTCGTGCAGCGCGAGGATCACCTAATCCATTAACAATGCCTCTGTAAGTCTCCTATTCTTGGTTTCTGATATCTATTAATTCTCCTAGCCTTCCTCGTTCTACCTACTACGACAAGAATTACCGGCAATCGCCGGCCCTCATCCGCGCCCGACAGCCCTACCTCATAAAGAATGTTCTCACAGGTGCCGCTATCTTTGCCTTCACAGTTGGTGTCTGTATGTGTTGCTACGGACCATTAAATATGACTTAATCGATACGAGGCTAACACCGGATAGACGCATTTACCATCCGAGCTGTATCACAGGATGAATTCGAAGATGTGATAGTACCAGACAAGCCAATTCAGCCACCACACGCCCCGAATGCTGTTGGAAATAAATCATGAAGGAACATATGAGAATTCGAGAAAATAGTGGGAGAATGAGAGTTAAAAGGGCCTGAGGAAAAGGAAGAATAGCCCGAGCACGTCGGTATTTGAGGAATGGCTGTGTAAATATTTGCATGATAAAGGCGTTGGTACATTTGGACATTTCTCTAAGAAGGGATTTTTTTGACAAATATATGTCAAGTCTGCACAGACTCTTCTCAGACAGACAAGGATTGCACAATACTCTAGTTCTATTTAAAATTCTCATACGACTAGTGAAGCGCAGATCGTTTGAAGCTTGCAGTTGATTCTAAACTATGTCTTGCTGAATCTATATCTTTCTGAATATCTCCAGGTACTATAGCACGTGTCATAAGCGGTCGCAATAGATGTTGAAGGGAATCCTCATTCACTTGAAGTTGGACACACAGCATAAAGACTTTAAGAGGGTCACATTTAGGTCGTCACGAGGTAACGCTTTGCACGCAGTAAAGCCATCATAACCCTACTTTCTAAATTTGTACGTACCTTTAATATTTTCTTATGTAGCCTCCCATCGAGATAGAACAAGCTACTAACAATATTACAAAGAACTCCCATCATGACTTAACTTGAATCGTTAATTGTGTTGATATCATTCCATCTGGTATTGGTTTCGTGCTACATAAGTAGATAGTATATACAGATTTCGGTCATCATGACCATCGTAGCCCTCAAAGGTCTGTTTGGGACTTAATGCCAAATTATAACATGTACAGTTCTAGAACCCCTCCGTTAACACCACAAATGCTGCAAAAGCGTCTATAAATTTATTAAGGAAAGTGGAAGTTCTAAAAGATAGAGTTAATGAAATCGTCTCATCTCAAAATTATCCGTCTGGCTACGCGCTAGTAGTCTGAAATCATGTCCACGAGAATGTAAAGATGAGGGCAGAGCACCAGACGCTTGAGGGTGACCATTCTCATCCGTATTTGAGTGAACTGCAGTTGGGCTTACGAGGCCACTTCGTGGGTCTAGGTGATCGCCTGGTGAAGATGTGTATCCACCTTCAGGAATATCGGCCATGCCAGATTCCATGAGATCGGGGTGGTTTTCATTTGAACGGTTTCTTCCAAAGAAGCGGTTGCGATGGCTACTGCGCTGGCGAGCTTCCGTACTATCAGTATTCATACGACGAAGCCGACCGGAATTAGCAAAATCCGCCATTGAGGTTGAGCGGGCTGTATCGTGAGATGTTCGGGACCGATCCTGCGAGGGGCGAGGGGATGTAACCGTAATGGGAACACGGGAGCGCGGCTCACGATCTTCGTATACGTCGCCGGTCATGTCGCCAGAGGAAATATCTTTCATCCCCAGAGAAAAGTCCACGCGACGACCCATTGCCGCAAGAGACTCACCACGTGGCCTAGTCGATCCATTGCGGAGTATAGATCCGTATCTGGCAGGTTGTTCGCCAATTCCCGGTTCATTTTCTGGTGCAACGAATGGAGGGTCTTGTGATTCGTTGTGACGGAAACCATTGGGATTATCGGGATTGCCATTTTGTCCAACACCAGGTGTAGCAGTATGTGGCACATTCTGGAGGTAGACTGGGAAGGATTCCTTCTGCCCTGGGAACCGCATCCGTGGTCCCTCAATTCCAAGCTCTTGCATTGTGACCATCAAAGCACAGATGAACTTGTTACGGCGTTGAAGACGAAGCAACTCATTTTGCCAATTGGATTTGTAAAAAAATACAACGTTCATTGTGATTGCGTGAGCCTCACTGACTTCACGTAATTCGGTCAGAATATTGGACTGGTATTCACGCTTTTCGGTCTTTACGAACTCAAGTAGCCGGTTGCGAAGCTGCTCAATCTGATCGAGAGTTGTGCCGAATTTAACAGTAACTGGAACCGCTTCTGCAAGGCCCCCGGAGCGCCGTTGATTCAGGATGAATAGAGTATTGAGATAGCTGTTAGGTGCTTGAACAACGTGACCTTCCATCTTCTTGAATTCGGTATAAAGAAGAGCAATTTCTTTGACAAAATAATCATCGCCACGACCAAGCGCGCCCGTGTTTCCATAAATGCCAACACGATCACCCACATCGAACGGATGCTTGACAAAAACGAAGATACACGACTGAAGGAATTCTTGGGCGGTTGCTGAGAAAAGCCAGGATAGTGCGAGAACAGTAGAACCAGCGGAGGTGAGGACGCCTGCAGCGGATGTCGAAATCAGGGAGATGAATACCAGGATCGTGATGATAATGACGATAAACATGAATACGTCGTCGAGCTTGCTAACCACGGAATCGAGATCCTTTAAGGAAGCGGTGATAGACTTGCGTTCGCGGCCAATCTCCACACAAACTGCTTCCAGTTCCTCCATTGAAATATCTCCGTTCATGTCCTTGTCGAACATCGAGAAGGCAGCGTCCGCTTCATCATCGTTGTCGAATGCGTTTTTCAAATCCTCAGAATGAACGGTCTCGGTGTCTTCTCGAGCAAACGTCCGGTACATACGGCGGGCCAAGACCTGACTTCCGCTCGTAGTTCTAAGCAGGGCCAGTACCACTTGGTGCGGATGAGTACTTTTCACAACTTGGCGCCCAGTGAAGTCGCCGGCAATCTTTCCGGCGACGTCACCGAATTTGCTCAATGCCTCACGAGTGCTTTTCTGGGCCTCTTTTACCAATTTACCAGGTGTGCGAGCGCCTGAGGCGGGACCCGAGTGCGCTTCAAATTCGGAATCTTCCATTGTAATTTTTTCTTTTGAAAACTTATACAACTTGGCTAGACTCCCAATTTGGAATTTGTTCAATTCGATGCGGTCTTGGTAAGTACGCAGATGGAAGCTAATAGCAATAAGCTGAATGATTATCTTCTCCACAAAATTTAGAATCATGCCGACAAAAAGCGATACGAGCACCTTGTTCATGGTTCTCTCCCAGTCTTTAGTGGCTTTGTTGCCGTCCTGGTGGTGGTTCTTCATGGTGGGGAGAAAGGAGATTTCAATAGCTAACCACCAGAAGAATAGCGTAGCTGGAACTTCGAGCTGCTTCCCCATATCTCTCCATTTCTTGCTGTTGTTAGTGAAGAGGCTAGATATAATCCCAATTGGCCAGGGAAGACATTTAGCAAGTAGCTATGAAGTTTCAAAGTTAGCGAAACTCTGGGGAAAAATAAGGTGGGGAGGGCTCACTCTTCCCGCCCACAGCGTGAGCCACACAATCTCCAGCCAGATACAAAACCAGACAAGTCTGACA
The DNA here is from genome assembly GCA_001692915.1 of Glonium stellatum. Taxonomy (NCBI): domain Eukaryota; kingdom Fungi; phylum Ascomycota; class Dothideomycetes; order Gloniales; family Gloniaceae; genus Glonium; species Glonium stellatum. Next base: position 15,799 of record KV750690.1, read on the forward strand.
CCACCAACTGAGGCATTTTTGAAAAGTAAGGCTCCTAAAAGTAATGGGATAAGAATTATAAGGACCAATGGCGTGATGTATGTGAAATATCGAACTAGGAAGCTTGAGTTGTGAACTTTCTTAACAAATTTGGAAAGGTTGGTAGAGGGATGCTCCGGCGGTTTATAAACAGCTGCTTTCTCGTGCAGGGGGTTGGTAGCAGCATCAAATTCGTCGACAGGATCCTCTCTGCGGGAACGCGACCTGTGCATAGACCGCGACTGCGACTGCTCACGATTGAGCTCCTGCTGGTTCGAAACCTGTCTTTCCACCTGAAGCATAGCCAAATCATCGTCCAATCGATGAGCCTGCTCACGAGTTTGTGATGGTGATTGCATTGACTTCATCGGTCCCAGATGCTCAGTGTCGATAGTAAGGCGACTATCACTCCTCTCCCTCCTCGTAGATATGCGTGGTAAGTGCATTGAGTCATCCCCAACAACTGTGCCATCATCATCTGAGGATCGTTGCTGGCCAACGGGGTGGTATGTGGGTTCTGCCCGTTCATCAACAGGAGTGGTCATGGTGCGTAGAAGTGGTCGAGATATTCGCCGCGTAGGGAAAATATAAATATGAAGCGCGTAAGTATGTGCGAGAGCCGGCCAAAGCGCACAATGACGTCGAATCTGTTCGTTGCGGATATGTTTATTCAAGCGAGGGTACGATGTGGTAAAGCGTGAAGCGAGCGACGCAAGCAAGGGTAGAAAAAGACAGTAAGAGAAATAGTTAAAAGAGCATGTATTAGAAAGAATTGAGTGGGTACTGGCGGAAGATGGAAGGAAACAGAGGAACACGCAAAGAGCAGGGAGATGTTTTAGCACATATCGTCGATCTAGCTATCTAAGTACTCCACCATAATTCAGGGCTTGGGCGGGCAATCCTCGCAATAATTGCCGCTCTCCCTGATCGGAGGTTTAGTGTTGAGGGCTAGCCATGCGTGAATGGCTAGATAAGAGGTACGTGGGTCTCCGAATAGACATGAAGGGCAAGCCAAGAGGAGTGGTTGCAGAGCTTTTCATTAGCCGACGTAGATGGCGCTTTCGCCTTCCCTCTGGCGAGCAATTTATTGGGCTAAAAATTCTACAGTGGCTTGTCCTGGCGTTCGGCTGGCGCGCGGTGCAACCATCAAAATGCAGGTCCAACGTTTGCTCTCACCTGGTAGGGTGGCTTCAGTTCGTCCATGGCAGCGCAATTTGCTACTACATTCCATATTTTTGATGCAGATTTCGAGACGTCGTGCCTCCTCCAGGGGTAGTCGGTGACACGAGTTCCACTCCTTTACATGCCAGGACATGCCAGGTCTTATCTAGACGAGGAATTGCGTGTTTCACGTCAGGTAGGGCGAACGCCGTGGCCTTCGGTAGAGGCGCCCTCCTGGTCTTGGTGTTCGCTGACGCCGCTGCATGGGCCGCTACGACGTTTTGACTCGAACTCTGGATTCTCCTGGAAATTTATTGGACCGTCCAACGTTACGTGGGGTGTTTATCACCTTGACTTGCTACGATCGTTCAATACAAGTATATGTCTCCATATTTTCTTCCCAAACATCGATCGAGCCTGGCCTTGAGAGCACTTCGCTCTGAAGAAGCATATCCTTTTGTAGAACCCATTCACTTGACGGATACCGTAGAATTACGACTTAATTCCCGTGATTCATCTTGCTGCACCTGAACGATTCTATCGGGGAACAGGAAGACTATTCCTAGGCATACGCCATCAGTGTTGCTTCGCGTTCCGATAACTTGGCATAAGGGTTCTGTTGCGTTAGGACATGCAGCTCCACCGAGGACACGAAAGCAGATGTGGGGAAAGATGAGCAAGTCTTTGAATGAGATCATCGTTCGGTCCGGATGCTGTCACTTCCGATGACTCGCGCCTGCTCACTATTACCCTTCCCTTCCCACTCGAGAGTGCGCCTACCCAGGTGGTTAATCCGTGCTAAACAAGGTGTTCCAAGATACCGCACATGCCCTCCAGAGTGTTTCCTCTACATTTACGATTCTCATGATCATTTATGTGTTGAATGGACATCACTCATCATGCAATCTCCCTCATTCCCTTACAGGACATAAAATTCTCACACTTAAAAATATAATTGCGATGGGTTTCGGTATCATTAACTACGTTGTCTTCTTAAAGCCCCAAGATATACAGCGCGAAATAACAGACCAGCCGGACACCTTATCAAACACATCGCGGGCTTTATATCTGCCGGTATGCGCAAGAAAAGACACTCCCTGCGACCTTTCCTACACTTGGGCCTCCCGTTAATTATCCCTGAAAGCTCTGAAATTCGATTGGCTTGGAAGTACCTGAGAAACTAGCCTCTACAGTTGTGAGAGTCACATACACTCAATCTTAATGTCGGGCTTGTTGTAGCTCGCTCTGGCTAACGGAGCATCTTACTGTAAGTATGAATAGAGAAGAGTGGCGGAATTATCGGGAATGCTTCGAAGTTAGATGGGCAATGCCACATTCACATGTAGCAATGGGTGAGTAATTCTATCCAGTGTAACACAGGTTCGAAATTTAGTTTGGTTCTGGAGCTATAAGTGAGTTGGTTTTGAAATTTGGCCATCTAATTACCTTGACTGGTTTGACACAAGCATTGTGAGGAAGGCACCATTTGCGCGGTTGCCTTTCCAGAAAGCGCGTCGTTGCAAGAGCGTGGCCATATTTCCTTGACCTTTTGGCTTTCCTGCCTTCGCCTCTCACTTGTTTTGACCAAATTCCTTGAACCTTTTACGTCTCCTTTAAACGGAAGAATTTACTAGTTGTTTAACTCTCTCGAAGATGAGCACGCAATCAATCTCCAACAAGGCCATCTCTAAGAGGGCTAGGGAGGAAGGCGGGCCTTGCAAGGGCTCCGAGACCTCTCAGCTTCAATCTCAAGCCACCAAAGAGTTTAATGCTCAAAAAGCTAAACAGGAAGTTGTTGCTAAGATGGAGGGGCCTGAACCAGTCACTGTTGAGGATGCTTCTTATGTCCAAAGTCGGGAACAGAAAGCGATGGGAGGCCAAAGACCTCCTGCAGGCAGTGTCTCAGCTCAAGCTCAATCACAATCTACAAAGGATATGGTAAGCTCCTCCTGTTCATTGAATTAGTCTACAAATCTTCTCAGACAGAGGATAATTCGAGAACCATCACGTCTGACTCTGTTTTAGAACTTCCAAAAGGCTCTTCAAGAAGTTATCTCAAAGCTCTTAGACGACGCGAGCTCTATCACTATGGAGGATGTCGATACCCTCCGCAACCACACTGATAAAACCTCAGTTGGTCATGCTGAAAACATCGTTGCCGCTGTTGAAATATTTGCCTCCGCAAACGAGAAGGCCCAAGCTGACGGCATGTCTAAGCCGGCTCAAGCGGTACTACTACCAACAACTGCTCCAACTACCGAGTCTCAAAAGGCACCCATTGCTCACGCTGCTTCGCAAGCCCATATTGGCCTCAAGACACTTCGTGAGATTGCTACTAAAGTCCACGCTGAGATCGACGCGAACCCGAGGAGTGTTACAAATGAGGATCTGAAGCTTTACCAGAGTGTGGTAAGCAAGATGCAGAAGACTCTTGGTGTTAATACTGCTGGTGCTTCTCATCCTAAGCTTGAAGAAGAACTCCAGAATGAGATAGCGAAGGTTGAGCCAAAGGTTGAAAGTGGTACTGTAACGATGGAGGAAGCCAATCACCTCCATAGCCTCGAGGCTCGTGCCCATGGATATACTGAGAAAGGTGGCGTCACGGCCCATGCTCAAAGCGTTGCGGCAAAAAAAGCTAGAAGTGTGTCTATCGGCACTGCCAACAACACTCCAACAAACGCTTCAGACATTCAAGGCCCCACAGGACGCCCCGATCCAGCCGAACAATCCCATAGAGCTAAGGAAGCGAACTTCGAAAATGTCGTTGCAGCCGTCAAACCCAAGCTTGAGAATGCCCCTGAGATGGTAACGAAGGATGATGCCAAACTCCTTCACAGCCGTGAGGTTCGCGTCCAGGGGGGGGCGGAAAAAAGAGGGATCGCTGCCCAGGCTATGAGCTTGGCGGCCAAGAATGAGACTGGTGCTTCCGCCTGAAAGAACGATGTTAGGGAGATAATTGCTTTACGAAGAGGGCAAGATCATAGTAGGCACGTGGAAGGTCGAAGGCTCTTTGTTGATCATGATTAAAGGCATGTAAACTTAATGTGTGGCTCAACGCCTCACTCTCTAGGGGAAACGAAAATATGAGAAAGCTTGTCAATCGCTTGGTTCCGTAATTACCTAGATGCAGCGCAGTCAATGTTCATCGTGTACATCACCAAGCTTAAACGGTGTCTTAATGATGAGAGGGCGTAAACCTGTAATAAGCACCTTTGTCAATATCACGAGCATTTGCCATACAGGAGCTTCAATCCTGGACGAGATTTTCGGGACGGAAAACGTGCCAGTTCCCCTTTGGACCCCTGAAAATGCGTTGGCCCAAGCTTAGTGCGGTATCTTAGCGAACCCTTCGGCGTTCACCAAGCCGTAAACAGATTCCCGCTTCCCACCCCGCCATTCTCCCAGACCGCCAGATTGTTGCCAGACACGCACCTCTCAACAACTTTGCATTCGACAACTTCCTTGTTCAATCCACGAAATAGCTTGTTAAAAGTCCATAATGAGAGGAGAGGTATGTTTATAACCGCGTTTTTACACGCGTTTGCACTCTCCTTCCCCACGGAACTGGCATCCCACCACCCCCTACTTGCATTGGAAAAGTGGAAGCTAATCAATATTTACTCTGCATAGATCTGCCACCTCCATATTGGCCAGGCTGGTACTCAGCTAGGTAACAGTGCCTGGGAACTGTAAGCATACCAATCCTTCACTCGAATAGCATGTCTCTTCAGCAAGGGCAGCATCACAGGTTCTGACTTCTTGTCGTGCAGGTACCTTCTTGAGCATGGCCTGAAAGCCGATGGTCGTCCTGATCCTGACGCTAAGGATGCTGCCGAGGGCGGTTCTTTCGAGACCTTCTTCACCGAAACCGGTAGCGGAAAATATGTTCCTCGATCCATCTTCGTTGATCTGGATCCCTCGGTGCGTTTATTCGTGTTGGAGAATTCTCTCAGCAAAGTTCTAATCATGCTCTGCAGCCAATTGACGAGATCCGGACGGGAACATATCGTCAGCTCTTCCATCCCGAGCTCCTCATCAGCGGCAAGGAGGATGCCGCTAACAACTGTGGGTATTTAAGAGAAACGGCAAGACACAACGTGCTGATGATGGACTCCAGATGCTCGTGGTCATTATACTATTGGAAAGGAGATGGTTGACAGCGTCATTGACCGCATCCGCCGTGTTGCTGGTGAGAAACCCTATAGTGTATATGGAGTTTCAGTATACTGACGTTGGATAGACAACTGCTCTTCCCTTCAGGGCTTCTTAATTTTCCATTCCTTCGGTGGTGGCACTGGTTCAGGATTCGGTGCCCTACTCCTCGAGCGTCTATCCACTGACTACGGCAAGAAATGCAAACTCGAATTTGCCGTCTACCCAGCACCACGTGTCTCGTCGTCAGTAGTGGAGCCTTACAACGCAGTGCTATCTACCCACAGCACCATCGAGAACTCGGACTGCACTTTCTTGGTTGACAACGAGGCTGTTTATGACATCTGCCGCCGCAGCTTGGATATTCCTCGCCCGGACTACGAACATCTAAACCGCTTGATTGCTCAAGTTGTCAGCTCGATCACTTCTAGTCTTCGTTTCGATGGTGCGCTTAATGTGGATTTGAATGAATTCCAGACCAACTTGGTTCCATACCCACGTATTCATTACCCACTCATCAGCTACGCGCCAGTCATCTCTAGCAAGAAGAGCTCGCATGAGAGCTTCAAGGTCACCGACCTGACCTTCCAGTGTGAGTAACCTCTAAGAAGTCCGAAATGCTGCCGATATTTTATTTCTTACCCATCATCCTCCTAAAACACCCCAAATCCAAGGAATAAGAGCTAATCCCCGTAGGCTTTGAGCCAAACAACCAGATGGTCGTCTGTGACCCCCGCAATGGAAAGTACATGGCTGTCGCTCTTTTGTATCGTGGAGACATCGTTCCTCGTGACTGCACAGCCGCTGCAGCTGCCTTGAAGGCCAAGGCTTCATTCAACCTCGTAGAATGGTGTCCTACTGGCTTTAAGTTAGGCATAAACTACACCAAGTCAGTTTTGGTATTCCATTGTCATTTGTGTATCCTCCTAACTCCGTTTGTAGGCCCATTAGCGTTCCGGGAAGTGAACTCGCAGCTGTGGACCGAAGTGTTTCTATGCTTAGCAACACTACTGCAATTGCCGAAGCATGGTCCCGTCTCGACCACAAGTTCGACCTCATGTACTCTAAGCGTGCCTTCGTTCACTGGTACGTTGGTGAGGGTATGGAGGAGGGCGAGTTCTCTGAGGCACGTGAGGATTTGGCGGCTTTGGAGAAGGACTACGAAGAAGTTGCCAGTGACACTCTCGAGGAAGGTGCCGAAGAAGGTGAGTATTAAAGGAGATTACGTTCAAAGTTTCGCTGCTATTGGGACATGCAGCAATTTTGGGATCTGTGTTGGCTTTCGTTTGTTTGTCCATCATGCGGCGGCGTAATGAGGCAAGGAAATGTGGTTGCATAGGCCCAATATATCCTGCTTCTCATTTAGATAGTTTTATGGTTTGAAAGGCGGTGTTGTAGGGTCCTGAAAATTGTGTGTTCGATGTAGGTAACACTTCGGAACACTAATTAATGGCCCTGAATGGCTTCAATTAACTATCTGGGCTGTATGTTGGTAAATTTTAAAAGCTGCAAGGGTAGCTCCGTAGCATACATTAATGACTATAAATATTTGGCACGTAGCTACCTAATCTAAACAATACTCAATGATGATATGGAGCCTAGATGACTACAACTTCCCAAATAAGCGCTTCATACCTAGTAAACCATGAGCATGATTCGAGTGGAGAACAGGCTTACGAAGCCGAAATGTGTGACAATCACAAAATGAAATCGTTGAGGAGCTTTCCAGAAGCTGTCGCCGACCGCGTCTAGATTAGGTAAAGCGCAATACTTCTGCTGGGTCATAAGAGCATCGTTATCCCCGCAGTCTCCGATGAAGCTTTCAATTAAAGCTTACCTTCGTATACTCAGTTCGAAATGTTTCCTACTTTTACCCTTAAGATCCCTAGCTTCGGCTTACGCAACAGTCATCCGCCTGCCATTAAGCTGTTGTCTGTTGAGATACACGATGTCGAGACTGCCGCAGAGAAGAGACCGCGAACACTTAAGCATCTCATCAAAGCAAATCACGTCAATTATTCGATAATATATCATAATCTTCGGTTTCACAATCATTCGCCTCACGTATGTCACTTCCAACACCCTTTCTTGAAGACTAGCTAAGCAAAAGGCCTAGATTTTAGGCTCGGCATACATTTTAGGAAGCACTCCAGAACACCTAAACGATATCTACGACAACGAGTCGGAACAACTTGAGCCATGGCGTGATTCTCCTGGAGAGGTGTCGAAAGATGACTGGAGAGACTTTTTGGGGAAGAGAGAGTGCGTGTTCTTAACCTCGGTCCACGATCGATCCACGAGTAACGCGAGTAAAGGTACCAGCGTGCATTCGTCGACTTTTTCGAGGATCAGCTTGTGTCGAAAAGATACAACTGGAAAGAGCTGTTGAACGATTACCTCTTCGAAGGAAAAGAGCCTTTAATCAATGGCCTTGTCTCAGGACGTAAGCCAGGAAGATTTTCTTACAGACAAACTGGAATACTGATGGTAATACAGTTGGCCACCCTCTCATACATCTCGGATATGCCTACGAACTGGACTCTCGAACCATTGCCATCGAGGCATTAGCCCTATCCAGCTGCTTTTACAGCTTTCTCCATAAATATCTGGACGACCCCTCTTACACCAAGCCGTCGACTTTCAGCTCATCCTCGCCTCTGGAGATATTACAAAAAGTGAGGCAGGACAAACAATTTGATGGGCTATTTGACCGCCAAGGGCTTGATAATCTCGACAAGCTGTTTACCGAGCATGAAGACGCAGTAATGGAATACTGGAATGCTTGGGATCTACCGAATCCGAAGGAGCAGTTTGAGGAATCACAGAAGACGGCGGTGGCGCTGTTGGTAGCATCACACCACCCCGGGAACGAGAATTTCGACTTTTTCTTCGTTCACCTGTTGACTACCTCACATGCTGTTCGGATATTACTGCCCATCATTCCTGCCAAATTTCATGTGGCTCTGGTTCGGCAATGGTGGCTCTTTACCGTGGCTGTCTACATTACGCAATTACGCCCAGAAATCAATATGGAGAAGACCAATGAATATGATCTAGCAGGACGCGACTGGAAATTCGTGGTGGACAAAGCGCTGAATTCAAAGCACTCGTTAGACGCTCACTACGTTAAAGGTACTTGTTTCTATATCTATTGATAGGTCAATATCTCACTAACTGTCTAACAGCGTGTCGAGCTATGAAGGAAGCAGCACATACTTGGGGCGATGAGTCGAAGTACTATCTCAAAGCAGCGGTTAAGTTTGCAGATGAATTCCAGAATTGGGGAGGATTCGGGGCGCTCAGCTCAGATGATGTCAAGTACCACTACTGAGAATGGCATTCTTGAAATAGCGGTAAAGATGGTTGGGCAGAAGGCCAAATGCCATCAGGATCTGCGCGCGCTAGATACTCGGGATGTGTTCATGCGTGAAAGATTGACAGGAGCTTCTGTGTCACATTAAATAATGGCCTTGTCTTTTAGGTTGGGCGTGAAGGATTAGGGCTGGGGATATAAACAGGAACGTGGCGGAAATCTTCGTAATCGGGCGCATGAAGAACCCTGTTGGGGTTGATGACCAGGTTTGTCGGGTGGAAATATGGAGGACTAGGTAGGTAGAGGGAGCGGGATGCACAGGTATCAGTCATCGGCGCTACAAGCTTAATCGGCACCATGCTACTCTGAAAGTCACGCATTCTCGGCCGCTCGGTGCTAAGGATTCGCGGGAGTGACTGCAGCCAAGCAAAAGCTTTGGTGATTATGCTTTGCCTAGGCAAGCCAGGAAGAAATCAGATCCGAAGAGCAGAGATGCAGCGGAAAGTCGCGGATGCGTAAGCAGAGTAGATGAATCAGTTGGTGATGGCGTTATGCAGTGGGCGGGACATTGTCACAAGATAGGCACGGCAGAGGGCGGCCGTTGGGGGTTCTTCGGGGGCCCTGGTTAAGGCAATCGGGGGGGGGAG
>KV750691.1:686-25049 GCA_001692915.1 Glonium stellatum
GTAATTGCAAGTTACTAGTATAACTGATTTAATCGAGCGAAGCGAGCCTGGGGGTTTGGGGGTTTACCCCCATAAAAATAGACATGCGGAATTGAGGCTGCGCACCACGAACTACGAGTGCTTCGTATGTGACGCAGTTGATGGCCGAGACGATGCGACCAACCGAAACGGGTAACTTGGAAGTTCCTATCGGGCCACTGCATGTGGTCATAATGGCTTTGTCATGGAACAAAGGTGCGGTAAGCCAAAGCACTTGGATTGACTGTCTAAGTAACTCGCATCTCGAAGAGCGGTATGGTGGTGCAGAGCAGATTTCCGAATTCGGAGATTACGATGCCTGAGGCACAGAGCCTGTGCGTTCCTGGGCGATTGATTCGCGCCAGTTCTTCAGCACGTCTAAACCTGAAGCGGTAATCTACTTTTTAGCGTCCAGAACCTCTCAGCCAACAGCCAACGCACCAGACGGCCTCGTAACCCTGGACCGAATCCAACCATATCTTCTGCCATGCCCGCAGGGCTTTCCTATGCCTTTCATACCTCTCGTCTCTTTTAAAATCAGCCGGTCCACGTTAGTCATCACGCTCTTAACATGGGACGCAGACTTGAAGACCGAACGCTATGACGTCGCTTAGTAAGCGTCCGCATGCTCCCGACTATTGTGCTTCCGACTATTGTTCCGATGGAGCAGCACCTAGGAAGCGCAATCGGAAGCCCGGTCGGTCCAAGAGACGCACTCCGCAATGGACTAAGCGGGCACAATACCCAGGACAAGCAACGTTTGACCTATCAAACCACTTCAGACAGCTACCATTCTCGAAGCCTCGCCACAACGCCCAACATATTGAACTCATGGAGATCGAAGACATGGAGATCGAAGATCCTGCGTTAAATCCACCGTGCGAGGTCTGCGGCGGCAAACTATTGACTTGTTCTTGTGATCCGCTCATGCAGGAGCTGAACGACATCCTAGAGCAGGCTCGCCAAGAGAACCATACCACCTCTTCACCTCCGTCGCTACCACTACCCGACACCTCAAGTTACGAATATTCCCATTATTTTCCCCAGCCGGTGCAGATACCACTGCCCGCCTCCTTAGGCTACCCATATTCCCATATTCGTATCTGGCCAGATACTCCCTCGATTTCCCAAGAGCGGCTTATCGCTGAGGTTAGGGCTATCTACGCCGGCCTCGTCGTGGTCGAGCAGAAATGTATTGACATCGACCGAAGCCCGGCTCCGGAGAACTACGCATGTTCGTATCGTACTCTCCAAAGAGAGAGCTCCTACACGAAAGATCCCAAATTGAAAGATCTCGAATTGAGAGATCTCGAATTGAAAGATCCCGAATTGAAAGATCCCGAATCGAAAGGTCTCGAACGGAAGAGACATGAGCTTCACCACGTATTACTTAATAAGCACTATGATTTCTTGTCGGCTAGCCAACATCCATCGGCGTCTCCGGCCTTGCGTCGCCTTGCACGAAAGTACAATATGCCGTCCCGCATGTGGGAACGCGGGATCGATGACTTCATGAAAGTATCCCTACGCCAGATGCCAGGCACGGCCAAGCATATGCTAGATTATCTAAGTTTCGCCCGTTCCATGATAGATAGGTTAAATGCTGAGGTGCCTTCTCTCGCAACAGAGTGGAGCGAGTGTATCAAAGGCCTAGACGCCTACTCTAAAGAACTGTGCAGGATCATTCGAGAAGACTCAAATCTCCCACAATACTGCGAATCTTCTCCGTCTGGCTGGACTAGTGACAGGGCAGATTCCCTACCAACTCCAAACCACGAGGAATATCACTACCAAGTTCCAAATCTCTCGAATTTTGGCTACAACGACTCGCTCTTCAATCAAAACTGCGGCTTTGACCCATACAGTCAATACAAAAGCGGCTTCGGAGTTGAAATGGACCATGGTAACAGCTACCAAGCTCTAAATCTCTCGAATTTTGGTCACAATGACCCGCTCTTCAATCAAAATTATGGCCTTGACCCATACAGTCAATACAAAAGTAGCTTCGGAGTTGAAGCGGACCATGGCAACAGCTACCAAAGTCCTGGTACTAGTGCTGATCCCCACGGCTACACCCCCAACAGCATACCGCACAGTAGTATGCGTCAAGCGCCTTTGGGAACAACACTGTCACTAATCGCGGCCCTGGTGCTTGCCGGATGGTTGTGGATTGGCCAAGCCGCGGACGTAGATTTCAATATCTACGTAAAGGTTTTTTGCATATTGGCCATGTGTGATCCATCTTGATTATGCTTGGCCAAAAATACGAGTCATCTCTCAGCATATCGCAAACTGGTTTTCTTCAGACGTCGAATAATACGGGAACAATTATGCGTCAAAAAGTTCTATAGGAGAAACGGTAGGTGCTAAAAAGCCCGCGGCTAAGCCCCGTTATTGACTTTAAAACGGTCGGATATGATTACACAAGGGATAACTAGGTGTTACCTCTTTTACATCAATGCATGTCGCGTCAATACCCCCTACCCATCCGTCGGCGGCTACGTAACCGCCGAGCGTCGAAATCATTCGTTTTCATGCGCTGTTTTTAACCAACACTTAATTCCCTCTCTCCAGGTACTCTCGTTTAAAATCTTCCACATTTGCCTACACCATCTCGGCCAACGCCTGGAATATGCTTCGGATTTGGGTATCTGTCAAGGAGGCATGGCACTTAAGCGCTAGCGCCGCGAGTTCGAGATAGATAGCCTCAGGCGGCGGAGTATGGAGCGAGGCCGTCCATGATCTGGAAACCAAGTTCTTGTGGATTTTGACCGCTTCCGCCACTGAGCGCAGGGTGTACTTAGCGTTGCGTGTGGGCGTTTTTGGTCGCGACGGCATCTCTTCGTTCATATCCTAGAGAGTTTGATTTCTCAAAATCTGGAAATGTCCTAGCATCGAAGGAAAAAGATCAGGCGTTTAGCAGTGATATATTCATGCTCGTGAGTATTCAAAGAAGCCGTAGGGTGCGTGAGAGCGCACCATTCCTTAGTCAATGGGTTTTTTATTAATCCGACTTACAATAAGGTCTTCCAAAATGACTCCAAGCAGATTGCGTGTTGAGGGGGCTTGAGCGAAAGTTCAATAATTGTTACTGGTTAACCGTATCCCGGTTGGCGCTTTTTTCAGGTCTAAAGGTGTCGTTGTTTACGTTTAGTCAATATCAGACCTTCGCTGGGTGCCGTATTCCTGTTATTGCGACGCACGTCGGTGTGCAAGACACTAATAATGAGCGAGCGGTTGTGCACGGAGGTGGGCAGAGGTGCCTGGCTCTGGAGTAGATAGCACGATCGTCAAAACTACACATCGAATCCGTAGGGCATATCACTAAAATTAGAAGGCCGCGTCTCCCTTTATTAAAATTAACCAATAAAAATCCAAGATAGGTGGAGACCCTGTCGAACAGTGGATAAGGTGGTTTGTTTTTGAGGTCCGTCTGGCCATACGCATTTCACGAATCAACCATGCTCGAGGGGAGAGAGCGTCCAAATAGAGCACCATCCATTCTAACGGTAGGTAGTATGTTGAAGGCATATCTTATATCAGGCTGCTGACGATGAGGTGTGGTGTGTAGTATGAAACAACTGGCTGACGGGAAAGCGCTATCGGAAGAAGAATTATCCCCCCTGGAACTGCGACTCCTCGTGTTCCAGACTGCGGACGTCATCGCTTAGTTCGTACGTGATACTTGGTTTTGCTTCATGAAATTTACGATTTCGTACCTACTATCTAGAAGCGGTGGTGTACAAATCAATACGAAGGCCGCACTCACATGTTCGAACTGTTGACGAGTTGGAATATATGGCGAACTCCACACGCAGGCAGCTACTATGTTATTCGTCTGAGTGAATGGTAGTTCCTCTGCTATTACGCCTGGCCGGAATTCCACCGGAGTAAACTTGTTTGCAAAATCAGAAGTTGGAAAAAGCTACGGTTTTAATAAAGCGGGCCACTCCAGACTCACTAAAAACCTCGCTCGGCAATAGGAAAGCTTCCGTGTTTACCATGTCGTTTACACCTGCGGAACCTCAGTACCTTTCTGCCAAACGTCTTTACAACCCTCGTAGCCACTCATATAATGACTCCTGGCATCCTTCTTTCGCTGGGACTTTCGTCTCCCATCTCTCAATCCAGCCTGGGCAGCATGTCCTTGACTTAGCATGCGGTACGGGGCTCGTTTCTTTCCTTGCGGCAAATATTGTTGGCCCTAGTGGCTCTGTTGTCGGGGTCGACGTCAGCGAAGGAATGTTAGCACAAGCGATAGCTCGGAAAGAGCGAGAAAAGGCAAAATTTCCACAGCTGCAATTCCATAACCATGATGTCTTGGACCTAGACTCTTTGGAGTCCCTGGAAAAGGAGTCTTTCGACTTTATTACCCTTGCGTCGGCGTTCGTGCTTTTCCCGGATCCGAAAGCTGCGTTGAAACATTGGTTGAGATACTTGAAGCCGGGAGGTATAATCGCTCTGGATGTGACACATCCCCAGAATCTGGCCTTTGGAAATGTAATTGAAAGAGTTGCAAATCGCATGCGGGTCTCGATTCCGTATTATCGGCAGTGGGTGAAATCGGAAGATTCCCTTAAAGAAATACTAGAGGGTGGAGGGCTTGCTGTCCAGAAAATTATACGGATCGATAACCAGGCAGGATATGGGAAGAGGCTCTTCGATGTTAGTGAAGCGGATGATGTGTTTGAGAAGAATATCAACGGAGAAGCGACGAAAGATCTCGGAGCGTCCGCGACGGTAAAAGATAAGGCGAAAGAGATTTTTCGAGATGAATGGAGCAAAGCTGCAGTAGATGGAAAGGTTGGAGAAGTTGACACGGTCTTCTTGGGTATCGCTCAAAAAGGTGAGCAATAACGTAGTTCATTAGTAGGCGGTTAGTAATTGTGGAAATCCACAATAAAGTATACTTTACTTCGTAAGCATTACATGCACTACTAACAATATAGATATCAGAACCTGATACGAGTGCCCCCAGCGTTGCGTTTACCGGTGGATGCCGTTGTGGAGGAGTTCGATACTTGTCTACAATTCCACCTGAAGAAACGGTCTACTGTCATTGCTCAGCCTGCAGAAAGCTCTCGGGGTCTGCTTTTCTTCCCTGGATAGAATGCCAAACCTCATCGATCGAATTCATTGTACGTTCTACTCTTCAAACGCTCAGACTGTCTGAAGTCGCTGATAGAATGTTCTGCAACGTTTGCGGGACTCCGATCTCCATGACCTATAAAGCTAAGCCACACTATACTAGTTTGACCATGGGGTCAATTGATGATGGAAGTGTACGGTGTATAATCCCGCCCGTTAAACTTCACATATTCTTGAAAGAAAAGGCACCTTGGATGGTCCTACCGGATGATGGTGCGTCTCGGTACGACGAATTCTCCTCCAACTAGGAAGCCAAATAGTTCGACCAGGACACGTAGTGCCGAATGCAGGTCTAACGACTATTGAATGACGTGGCGGGGATTGTTACAGCCAGATATAGGCAGTATGTAGATCATCAGGGGTCAGTAGTTGAGCTATTAATAAACTCGCTGCGAGCTTTAGAGTTGGGACGTGCGCCTCGTTTGCCCCCCGGATATGGAATTGTGGCAAATGCCATCTTTCTTGCTTTTCAGGCAACTTTGTTAACGTTTCATAGGATAAAAGTGTTACAGGTATTCAAAGTTTACAACTTTTTTTTAGAAAATGCAGGATTTTCTCTGGAAGAGCTGTATATGACACAATGCAGAATGTAGGGGTTATCGGTGTGAACTGCAGTAGCTTTGTGATTGAGACAATGGGCGCTAGACTTTGACGTATAACGGCGATGGGAACAGGTTGATGGCTAAGCGATATATGCCTTAGTTGCGATGGATTGAGATAGCGGTCAACGTGTCCCACAGCTCGCAGGAATGGTTGGTGATGTGTCTCGCTTTCCAGATGCAGCCACGTTACTTGTCCGAGCTTGGGCTGATGGATATCACGATGGCGCAAACGCCGCATGCAATGCGCCACAGATCGAGCTGAGTTCTATTACGAGAAAGGTAGCTTTGCAGAAGCTAGCGGAGCCTCG
This sequence comes from Glonium stellatum, assembly GCA_001692915.1. NCBI lineage: Eukaryota > Fungi > Ascomycota > Dothideomycetes > Gloniales > Gloniaceae > Glonium > Glonium stellatum. Next base: position 6,763 of record KV750691.1, read on the forward strand.
TCCGGAGGCAATTGAACGCGTTGATGATGGCGAAAATACCACAATATAGAGAGGAGACGAGCGACAGCGGCAGAGCGGACTGGTCGATCACAGTTGGGCTTTCATGATAATAAGGTTGAGGTGTTGAAGATCTCCGTTACTTGCCCTTGAGGGCGGCGGTGTCAATCACGTGGATGCCTATCGTTTGGGATCCGGACCGCAACAACCAGGAAGCCGGGCCGGTCCTGCATTGGAACCCCGCCCTATCACGCCTCATGGCTGTAAGTCGCCCGCTTAACACTTGACTGGCTAGCATAACCGCCAAAGCTAACACCCATGAATCCGCGCAAGGAACAAGGCTGGCTTTGCCCCCCATGGAAGCCCGCAAGAGGACAGTGGCCTTTGATCTGGCCTTACCAGGTCCGTCTGTGCAGCTCTCCACCCAAAAAGCACTGTGAGCATTGCTACCGATAGCCCAGCGGAGGACTTACGCTCAAAAGGCTACACCACGCACCGGACGGTTCACACGATCGTCAAGGGCCGCAAGATGCTTTCAGGCCTGATGTGACTGAAGACAGCTCAGGTAAGCGATTAGGGCTGACACTTTACATTAAGTACTAACGCCTGAACCAGACGTACGAGACCAAACGCTTACCGCCTTAAAGCTGACCTGCCCCTCCGCTGACGTCCTCAACATGCCTTCCATGAATGAGCCGACCGATAATCCGTTTCTATCAAACGACAATGAGAGTCCATCGGCCCGAGATTCTGAGAATGAGTGGTCTGACGAAGAGGAATTGATTCCCAAGACTTACCGGAAATCATTTGAGGTCAGACAGAAGAACAGCGGAAGGACAGCGGTACTAGCGGTCAATGGGGATGACTGGGCGCAGTCTTCCCAGTCGTCCGTTGAAGAGACTGCACCAACCGGTATGAACGCAGGCGCTGTGCCCTTTCTTCCACCCAAGTCGGCATCCAGGCCCAATTTCAAAAACGGGTCAAGCCAAGAAGACTTGATGGAACGACTCTACCAGGTCACGAGAGAACGGGATGCGCTCCGACTGCAGTTACAAAAGTCCACCCTCAGGAATGGAACCACTCGCTCCGAGAAAAAGGTCAACTCGGATGAGAGAACTATGATGGAGGAACTGCTAGCGTTACGACATGGAATACGGGATTGGGCTGACCAGTATTTTAGTGGGCCACCCAAGAGACAGAAACGGCCTGCGCTATTCACATCAAGAGAACTCTTTGGCCATCTCACGGACAATTACTCCGTATATCTTAAAAATCCATATGATAGGCCTCTTCTAATCCAAGCATATATATGGAGTAAATTACAAAGCCGCATCTTTAACAGTCATCTGAGTGGGTGTGGTTACGTTTGGGCTGGTAAACTCGGCGATAGAAAGCTTCGGCCCTTGAATGACGCTCTGCGGCGCGGTATGTATATTGGCCCCTTCCGCTGATCTAGCACGATCGCTGATTTTTTAGCTGTTAAAAACGAAGATGACGCTGCTGAATATCATCGATGGCGTGCAATGACTGTCAACTTGCTGGTCCCCCAAGTTGAGGGCAAATGGAGACCGAACTTCGACCCTGAACCCACTCTGAAATGGATCTCCAAGTTTGCCGGACGAATTCGAAGGAAACTGAGACCCTGGGCAACTAAAAACCTTAGACTCGGCAAAGAAGAACTAAAGACCATTGTTTCAGCTGCGGTGGCACTTGATTTGAAATTCAAGAAGCAAATAGCAGACTATCGTTTTGTTACTTTCACCGGCGGAAAATCGCACATGCAGTACGGATACCAGTTCTATGAATCGGAGATGGAAAACATCGATGAAGATGAGACCGCGCCCAAGAGGGTTGAACTTGCAGTTGCACCTGCTTTGGAGAGATGCGGTAATGCAAATGGGTATATCTACAGTCAAAGTTTTATCCTTATGAAGGCAGACGTTAGCTGCCGACGCGCTACAAAGAGCGGAAGACCTTCACGGGCGCCAAGAACTGAGTCACGGCAGGGCTGTACTACCTCCTGAATCTACTAGTTGAAGCTTCTAATTGGGGGAAGCACTGTTCAGGGGATATGGACACATAATGAAGCACTAAATCCCTCGGGCGTTTCGACAAGCCAATTCTCACACGTACATTTCTCAACACTAGATCAGCCACATATTCCTGCCCAGGAATCACTAAAATATCCCACCACACAACCCTCTAAAACCATCAGCAAACCTACAAATCAACCAACCTTGAGCCGATCTCTCTGGGGTCTAGTCATTGCGGTCATTTATTGATCTTAAAGGACTCAGTTTCATCCAGATCGCCGTTGTCCACTATTTCCATGCTTCTCCAGTGTCTATCACGCATGCAATACCGACAGCTTCTCGTCCACTAGCATCAGGGATACCCTTCTGTGATGATCCAGTCCGATTATCACACGGTCGGTCTCCTTGAAAGGCATTGAGTAATACTAACGTTATTCCCTTGACATCTTTGGTCGGCCGTAGGCTAAGACATATTTTCGGGAAGACTATGCTACGCTGTCACTACATCGACACGTTCCGAGGCTCCTTGGCCTTTTTTGGCGTTTATGATACAAAAAAACTACTGGGAGAAGGCCCCAGAAATACAATAGTAACCGAGGACCGTTTCTGGTCGTTGACGGCCCTGGTAAAGTAAAGTGTAGGGGATTACCTCAACTAAAATACGCCTTCTTGATTAGCGGCCCGTCGGCCGAAAGCGACTGATGGCAACCCAGATTTGGATCTGATGGGACCTCGAGGTGGGGTAGATGCGCGCTGTGATGCGATTCTGAATAGATGCATGAAAAGCCCCTATTAGGGGGACATGGAACCGGAATATGCATTTTCCCTCCTGCTCACATTCAGACTTTCACACAATGTATTCGCTTTTTATCATTTCTTTCAAAACGCTGATGCTTCTCATATAGTTTGGTCCGTCTACCATTAACCTCAAAACCCAGATTGTAAACTTCACGGTCTGAGTCAGTGTTCACTTACCGGTTCTAGCTTCTCTCGGTTTTTGTATTTATAATATTAGTTAGTTAGTTTACTCTAGTTCCTAATTAATTGTAGTCAAACGATGGGTACGTGATTCTTTTATGAGTGGAAAACTGCAGTCACAGTGTATTTAACGATGATTTTTCTACACAAGATCTTAGAATATGGCTCCTTTGAAACAAGAGCTATGCTGCGATTTGAAGAAAAACTACAAAAACGACCGCGTATCTAGAGGCCCCGAAACCGCTGTGAACACAACCAACCCCTTTGCAAAATTTATTTTTGCTACGATATGCGAACTCGCCTGGTTGCCACCAACTGTACGGAGCAATTATGGCGAACGGCTATACATAGCTGCACGCAAGGACTATTTATTAAAGGGTTTCAGCTACCTAGAAGACTTATATAACGTATAGTTCTATTCTTTAGAAGCTGCTCTCCCCCCGTTTTATTCACGCTGCCCACACTACCCACACCGCTCTAAATGCTCACGCCGTTCACGCTAACGCCTCTTGTACAACTTCAATCGCCGCATTGTCGTCAAACGCTTATATTCACTAAAATCATTTACAATCGCCTAAATAAACTACTATATATTTGGCGGAATAGATAGCACATAAAATTAGCAAGGCTAGCCGTTGAGCTAATATTGATAGGGCCTGAATCAATACAAATCGCAAAAACCTATTCGCGCTCGATGGTATATAGATAACGCCGACGTGGATCACGAGCTTCCAGCCTAGGGGTAATGTTTCTTTAGCTCCACTTGTGTCTTCAAACCCGGACGACGTTCTGGCCCATAAAATGGGCACTCCGATCTTTCGCTCGTTTACCCAGAGTGCAAAGGAAACCCCGTGGCGCTCCTTAGCCGTGGCCCTATCCATCAAAGCAGTTGTCTTCAGTTGCCAGCCGCCCTCTGGTGTTTCCGCTATAACTCTCCTAGGAGGAAGTCGTGATCGGCTCAAAGTCTCCGTCCATGCAAACGGACCTTCTATTGAATCTGATATGCCCTTAAATCCACCAAACCAATCTTTGCCTACTAGATCGCGAATCATGTACAAATGACTGGAGCCTCCGCGTGCACACCACGGAAGAGTCGTGGTGGAATTTTTCGTAATATCTCGGACCTTCCACACATCCCAATGCTGTTGGAACGGTACCCCTACATGCTCTAGTCGTTCGATTACGATGAAGCGTTGGAGATGTGGAAAGGTACCGATATGGTGTAGCTAATGTACGCCATTGGCGAAGTGTGGAGGAAAGACAAGTCGGGGATCCCTTTTCATCTGTAGGGCTGTCCCACAGAGACATGAGCGCGGATTGCCCCGTATATCAGGCTTCATGTCGAGCTGTATAACGGCTATGCGGAGTGGAGATGTAGTTCTTGCATTGAAATCTATCTGGGCGGAGTTCCGTGGAGTGGATACAGTTGTCGACCTAAGTGGAGCTAGTAGAGCTGGGCAGAGACGTGAGATCCTAAGACGTAGAAATTGAAGTCGCGGTATCAATGCCCCAATTTCCTGGCATAAGTGTATGCCCGAAACACCTATGTCATCTAGTCCGTACGAGTCAAGCTCAAGATTTATCACGGTCTCCGGAAGACTTTTCAGAAGCTTAGCAGTAATATCGCTCGGAATCGCGTAGTCTTTCCCAACCTGCTCTTCTAGAACGAGTGAGAAAGTTTTGAGATTACTCATACTCGGAAGGATTGCATTTAGTCCCTCTGACCGATCGTAAGCCTTTGGCAGTTTGATACTAAACCCCATGAGATGTGATTGATGGATCCGTAACGTTAACGATTGAACAAGCCCTAGATAAGTCCTTTGGCGAATAAAAAGAGAGAGAGCTGAATTGGAGTTGAGTTTTGAATCTACGGCGACATGAGTGTAAAGGACAGAGGCGGAAATGTCATGCCAGGCACGGCAGCATAGTAAGAACGCCGTCATGGTGCCTGTAGAGGAGGTGCTGCGGAGCCGCTCAAAGATATCAAGTAGAAGCTCGCTTGGAAGGTCAGTGATGTGGGTCATCCCAGACATTGGTGCCAACTGCGGTGCCATTCGGGAAGTATATCCAGGCAACGGCTATACCGTAGAATTAGCGGGACAGAGGTGTCGATTTTCCACGGGATTTGCCCTTATTACACGACTTTATATCCTGTTGGTGATATATTTACAAACTTGGGAGGCAGTTTCTAGGGCGAATGCGTGTTGCGTGTGGGTGAGATAGAGAATACAGCTTTGAGACTACTGCAAAGGTTGCTTGAGAGACCACTGTCTCGGTGTGGGATCGGCCCTTTTTCGGCTGATTGATGACCGAGGACCATGTAAGAAAGTAGTTTCAATCTACAGGGAAATACAGTCAAGTGACAGATTTCGCAAGGAGGTGTCAAAGGCTATTTCTTCGTATAATTAGGTACATTTGGAATAATACAGTAAGCTTAGTTCAAGAGGCCCATCCTCCGCTCACAGCTTTCCCTGCTCTGAACAGCAAGAGCTAGTTATCAACTGGGATGACGTATTCTTGTTCGAGGGCACATCTATAGACGGGTTTGCGGTGAAGAAGTCCGAGGGCCGGAAGTTTACTTGGAAGATATCTGCGGGCCTGTATGAAATCAGCACGTTAGATTAAGAAATCGCTAGCTAAGAGAAGGCCTACATGACTGGCCAATCTTCAACACGGGGGTTGTGAGTAAGGCCAAAGACACTCCAAAGGACCACATCATCATTTATGATTGGGTCGTTCCGCGACGCCGCATCCGCGACGCCATCAACCTCAAGTTGACTCTGCATAGTAAACCTGCCTCCGGCGTAGAGCTCGTTATCTCTGTACTTAGTGACCCAAACATGGTGGCGGGCGAACAGTGCCCGCTGAGACTGAATTGAGCCCGGGGAAGCCAGAATCTTTTGGGTGGGCGGCGGCACAAATTTATATCCAACGGGGTTTCCGCTAATCGGGTTCTTCTTGTTTGGGTTAATGATCTTGAATGTCCGGTTGTGTTGCGGCGCTGCATCCAAACCAGCAGAGTGCTCAATAACAGTCTTTTGTACTTTGTAGAAGTTTCCACTCGGGTTTGCCTCCTTGTCCCATGGCATAGTATGCGACTCCTCGTGCAAAACAGTGTTGTTATGCCCATCGATAGCAGGGTCAATACGCACACAGAAGATATGTTGATGGTTCTGAGCAAGAACACCACCCGACACCACGTTACCGTAATCGCTTGTCTTTCCAGGGTCAATGTTGACAACGCTGACAATCCCAGTAGCCCTTACTTCTATTGTGATTCCTCCTGATTGATCGAACTTGAAAGCGAAGACGTATTCGTAGTTTGCTAGGGTGATGATAAACTGGACAACCAGCTCACGGTTCCGAGTCACAACGGCGCGGCCAGTACGCCAATTGGTATGCTTCCAACCAATACCATTGTCCTGCTCGTGTAGACAAATCACATTAGGATGAACCCTGGGTTCTCCACTGGAACCAACGATGACACCGTCAAAATATTTAATCACACCTAAACAATCACAGCCTAGCGAAAGGTTGTTAGCACAATTTCCAGCTCCACCGTCACCGAAGTCGAAAGCTTGCTTGCGTTGGAATGGTGGTCGGGGATCAGCGTACGGTACTGTCATTTCGCTGATGCTGAGTCGGTAGAGCACGCTCCTTCTATTGTAATGCACATCGTGAATGACCGCTCCTTCCCGTGGATTGAAGGAGACCCTAAATTTCCACTTCTGCCACTCAACGAGGGACTCATTGATAACTTTGAAAGACGGCCCCTCAGGTTGCAAAACATTCAGAGGCTTTAGGTCTTTCCGCGTCCCGTTTTCTAAAAGCTCGGGTACGTACTCAGAAGTTTGACAGTGGTTGATGATCTTTTCTGAATGCGTCTTGGCAGTAAGGCCATCTCCTTTTCCCCCAGTGGCAAGCTTGTCGATGCGGACGATTTCTTTCTTGTGGGCATCCATAATGGGAATGAGAGGCAGAGGGTAGGCGTAGAAGTTTGAATCTGGATTTTTGGACAGAGTATTCTGCGCAAAGCATAACCCTTGGAAATATCGTCGATTTTCCTCTCCTAGGTCTAATCCGCCATACGGCCATGGTTCGACTATCACTTCGAACCCTTCTGGTAGCTTGAATTCGGCAATGGCAGCTTGAAACAATGGTGATGCTTTGCAAACATTGACCAAAGTTTCGAATTCCCACAAGGTCAAAGCCGCATGGTGCTGCTTGCCAATGATCTCGTGTTTGACGCGTCTTCTTGAGTCAATGTCGACAATAGACTCATGGTACTCTGGTATCCTATCTGTGCCAATGATGTCATATTGGCATTTTGCAAGACGTGGTGGACGAGGTGACGTTGGTGAGAGGCGTGCAGAATGCTCTAAATTCAGGTATTTCTTAAGCTCTTCCTTCGCAGGTTCCTGAAGATAAATTTCCCGAAAGTCGACAACCACATCACGGTGTGCTGCGAGAATAACGTCTCGCGCTCGACGAGCTTCTTCAACAGAGAGCGTGCTTAAAGGATGAGGTGCCATGGTGAGGTAACGAGTCTAGAAGTGGAGTAGGACAGATCCAAGCGTTCTAAGACCGAGGGGTACAGTTCGTACTCTTTATATTCAAGTATAAATCCTAGTATTTCTTGCTTTTGCCCGATCATCTTCCGAAATCACAATCTTAAAGCCAGAATGTGCGGCCATAATGCACTCCATCGCGTCTACATGCCAGACGAGTAAGGCGCCATGAAAGTCTAAAGCCTGAGTACAGATCAAGATAAAGCCATTGGTAAGACAAACAACCACAATGAGTGGGCCTTTGGGGGGGATCTAGAAACTTACTCGCATGGACCTTCTTACCTTGTCGGATATTCTTAGTAGATGTTTAACGGCCCATTGCAGGGATATATGGCAACTACGGCACGGCTCCATGTCCTTAACTTGGTTGGTGTCTTCGCTCCGATCACGGGCTTTTCGGTCCTATGAAGCAGTAGTCGGTTGTCAAGGCCTAGAGAGCCCGTCAACGCGAGCAAGGGGTTACCTAGGCCTGTCGTGAGTTCTTGTCTCCGGCTGTACCTGCCTTTTACGGCTACCTTGTCTTGGCACAGTTCGCGCGGAAATTCTCCGTGTTTGACTAACTCCTAGTTTCCGCGAACAACGGAAATACCTACATCTATGCTTCACGCTTCTTGATTGAAGGGAATCGAAATTAATTCCGGTTCCCTCCGTCTCCCACTACGATCCTCAGTGCAAACTGCTCACTATAATCTCCCTTCAGCCGTCTCACCCTTAGGCGATGGACACTACTTCAGAAATCATGTGGGAGATGCCGTATGGCGATGTGGGCGGTACGAACGTTTCGTAGAGGAACATTTTGTGCTAGGCATGGCTAAAGAGAATTTTACTTGAATGATTAAGGTACATCTTCTGAAGGGTCAATCATGTTCTCGCTGTTTTGACTATGCCAATTGAGGTAGACGAGTTTCGCAGCCAAAAGACAGAAACTTCAATCATTCAATGACAGTGGCGAGGATATTTCTTTTGTAAACAAGCACAGGTCATCTCCAGGTCATTATCTAAGATTCCTACGCTACCTTCGTTTCGGTCAGAAGATCGTGAGCGTTTCACAGGCCTTTCAACTCTTCCAAAGTGGAGATTAGCTCGTCGCACTCTCTTCCATATCAGCTTCAACTTCCTATAAGATTTAAACGGCCATGCTGTCATTCAGTTAGCCAGGAACTTTACCGCGGGTTTATTATCGACTCAGTATGGTGACTCACTTAATCAAAACCGTCTTGGACTCCAAGTAGGCCATTATACCCGCACGGCCTGCCTCTCTTCCTAAACCACTTTGCTTCTTGCCTCCAAACGGAACACCGAGGCCAAAGACGTGAGATGTATTAATGTTCACAGCACCAGCTTCAAGCTTAGATGCGACTCGCAGGGCACGGCTAATAGAAGTGGTGAAAACACAAGCTGTGTTGTCGGTTAGTGCCTGGCATCCTTTTATTTCTTCAACATACTCACATGAAAGACCATAGCTTGTATCATTCGCCATTTCAACCACTTCGTCCTCCGTCTTAAAAGTCTTGAGGGCAATGACAGGTCCGAATATCTCTTCCCTGTAGATTCTTGCATCCTCCGCTGGATTGAGGAAGATAGTCGGCTGGACGTAGAAGCCCTTTGTGCCTTTGCGCTGGCCACCAGTGATGAGCTCAGCCTCTTTTTTTCCAATTTCCAAAAACTCCATTACACGATCAAATTGCTTCTTATCCGCCAGCGGGCCAAAGAATGTCGTGGGTTCCATTGGAACACCAATACCATTGCTTGCGGTTTCAAAACGGACTTTGAGGGCTTCGATGAACTTAGGTGCAATGGATTCATGGACGAATGTACGCGATGATGCTAGTAGAAAGCGTCAATGCCATTCGACAGGCAATAGGAAGAAAGAGACATACCAATGCAGGCCTGGCCAGTGTTGAAAAGGAAGTTTGAAGAGTGGCTTCACGATGTCCTCCATTAGTAAGATTCTTTGAGAGTTTAAGTCTTGTTGACATACTGTGTGAGTGCGTTCTCAATATCAGCATCTTCAAAGATGATCGACGGCGACTTTCCTCCGAGCTCCAAAGTAACCCGCTTAAGATTGCTCTTGGCGCTTAGCTCTTGTACCTTCTTTCCTGCGAATGCTGACCCAGTAAAACTAATCTTATTGATCTTCATATGAGAGGCCAACATGGCACCGGTCCGCCCATCCCCAGTAACAATATTGACAACACCCGGAGGGAAGCCGGCTTCTTTCGCTAAGGCACCAAGAGCCAAGACACCTAGCGGCGACTTTTCAGACCCCTTGTAAATTGTCTACAAACAACAATATATCAGCTCACATTACAATTCTAAGAGGCGTGGATAATTGAGTTGATGAGAGCAGTCGATAATGAAACCTTTTACTTACGGTGTTTCCAGTGGCAACAGCTGCGGCGGTCTTGAAAGCAAAGAACAGTGTAGATGCATTCCAGGCGCCGATACCTGCACATACGCCGAGAGGTTCATACTGCACAATCTTATACACGCCATCGTCCGCAGGGAACTGCTCCCCAGCAATCTTATCCGTCCATCCGGCGTAATCTATCCTGATATTAGTATTGATCAAGCCATATTGCAATGTTCACTCTCCACCTACATCGGAAAATATCCGCAGTCATCTTGACGCAGAATAGGGCAACGTTCAGAGGCATCCCCATTGCCTTAGTCTCCAGAGGTGCTATCTCGTTGGCATGTTTCTCGATTAGGTCGGCCATCTTTTGCATGACCGCTGCCCTTTGAACGCCGGTCCATTTAGACCATGGTCCCTTAAAAGCGGCAGCTGCAGCATCTACGGCGGCGTCAACGTCGGCTTCGCCAGCAACTTGGATACCCTCCGCAACGAGTGATTCATCATCTGGGTTGTAGACGCTAAGAGTCTCGCTAGATTTGGCGTCGACATACTGTATGTTTGTTAGTCCTAATAGGCTCACGATAAAGGATTAATGGCCGCGCAAAGAGGGGTTAAATACCTCATTGTTGATAAAGAGTTTGGTTTGAATGAAGGAATTAGTCCTGTTGGCAGCCATATTGACTAATCAATTGAATGATAAATGGTGTGTATTTTCCGTTGATGGTGGTATGACAAGGCCTAATTCTGCAACAGAGGGGTATCCACCTTGCTTTTATACTCTACCACATCGCATCGAGCACCATAACCAGCCGCAGCGTTAGGCTTAATGCTGACACTGGCTGATCGCTTACCGCCTTAAGGAGGGCGCATCCACGAAGCTTGTGCTAACTGTCTCGGGGTAATCCTGTGCACCATCGCCTCCACTACGTGACATTGGGAGCTCGTTACAAGACCCATCCAATAGGAATAGATTCTGCGTACAAAGTTGAGGATAAGCCGCTTTCGTTGACAAAGCTCAGCCTCGAATGCGGGAGCTATGCCTGGCTCTGGCCTGTGAGCGTAAGCTGACGAGATTATTCAGTCTCGGAGCTAACCTTAAATTTTGGTGACACCTTCGTGGTATAGTCTAAATCGAGCTATTACCGAACTATGGCTGGGCGGGACTACGAGTATCGCCATCTACTTTTGCATTTTTTCGTGGCTGAATCCCTCTTGTTCAGTGGTGTGGCACTAAATAAAAATGCGCAATCGCAACACATTCCTACGAGCGGCAAGTAAAAAATAACTCGCTGGTGAGATTTTGCGGAGCTGCACTGCCAGCACGCTTGCCAATTCGCTTATGGAGTATGCCGTCTGTAGATCGTTGGATTCCTACAGTTATAGCGCTCTAATTGGTCTGAGTGGCAAGAAAATTAGGGCTTCAATTGGGTGATGGATTATATAACCAAGACTAAGAAATACACTTCGTCCGTCGCACGGCCGTAGAGATCAGGCAACGGACGTAGTCGGATTTAAGCGCATCTCATTCGTTTTACCTGGTGTTGAGTAAGCAACTGCACTTAAAATAGGCATGCAGTAAGGGTATCGTGCAGGCCGCTACGCGTTGCTGCCCCTAAATGTGTACCTGCAGATGAATGGAATGTGCTCATACGTCTAAGTTTTAGCAGTAGTCAATTCAACCTATAAGCGAGTTTGTCGTTAACTAAAACTAGCTTGTACGAGATATTCACGCGCACAAGGCATCAGATACTTCATAAGAGAAATTTGTGTTCCAGGATAAGTTTAATTATGGCTATAGCATTTGGCCAGCACTAATCGTACACCCCCTACACAAGTAGGTTTAGCGCCTGCCTTATTAATTTAAAATAACTATATACTGCCAACGCGCGCCTATATCTAAATTAATACCTCACATTTGCCTTCTACTTCTCCACCTTTATTATGGCTACACTCACGGGCGTGGGCGTGGGCACAGGCGCAGGCGTGCCCGTAGAGGTGGTTCGCAGGCGTTAAATAAAGATAATCTTTAGAAGGCTTTAAGCGGTCTTAAAGCTATATTCTTTCAGACGGATTTTACTAAAAGATCTCCCAAAGCTTTTCAATTTTACTTAATAATTTACACTTTACTAGTTAAAATTATGACTTAATTATAACATTAAGCTATAAAAGATATATTTTAATATTTTAACTTAATAAGGTAGACACTAAGCCTATTTGCGTAGGGGGTGTACGCGGAGTATTTAGGGGGTGTATGATTAGTACTGGCCTAGCATTTTCTTTCTTTTTTGCAGCTTTCGGCCGAACCTCAGCCGGCGCGTGCTTGAACCAACCTGATTCCACATCAAAGAAACCGACGATCAAGCATGATCCTTAGAGAACCCAAAGTAGAAAATTTATGAAAATTGGGAGAGCAGGCGAGCTTAAATATTGGAAAGGTAGATAGCTAATTAAAGGAAAGTACCTATATTTCGGAAATTCCCAAGACATTGATTCTGAAACACGTACACATAAACCGGTCGCCCTATTTGGTGGTTCCAGGTTCATAACCGGGTTTTATAGACCCACAAGGCTACTTAGTTCTTCATGATTAACCCTAACCGGACCGGAGACTGATGTCGGCCCTTGAACCCGGAAATAATAAAGTTTGGACAGCAATCTACTTTATTCTCAACGCCGGTCCGAAGGGTCTTCGGCCATATTAATAAGCGAAACCAGTTGCGGAGGCGGACACTCCAACATTACTTGCCTACGTATTCAACTAATGTCTCTAACCGTGCGATATTCGCGTGTGGGGACGAAGGTATCCCTTTTTCCGCATGAAACTAGGCTCTAATATAACTAAGGAAAAATTATTACAGAGAAGGCCTTTTCTACCATACATCCCGCCAATGGCAGCAACGGTTGATATGAATGCGGATACACGAGTAGTTAGGAAGGGAGAGAAATTTCTCTTCTGTCATAAGCATGGAATGTGACCCCGTTTGGTGAACCGTCGCTGGTTGAAATTTACTACTACTGAACTTTTATCGAATATTTGAATAGTAGTCCGAAATGATGGTTAAGAGCCTCGTCATTACGACAGCCTTTCTGATGGTCGGATTGGCTAACGCTCAAAATTACTTTTTCACATTGTGAGTTTGCTTCAATGGGTCCGTTGACGTGCCGCTGATTATTATTTCGTACCAAAAGTGGAGATTCGTACTCCCAGACAGGCTTTAACATTACTTCCACAAAACCTTCTGCGTCGAACCCACTGGGAAATCCGACTTATCCAGGTTGGACAACATCCGGTGGACCAAATTGGATAGGATACTTGATTGAAAACCACAACAAGACCCTTACGTATGCTTACAACTTTGCGTATGGGGGTGCGACAGTGAACGCTTCTCTTGTGACGCCGTACACATCGACAGTGTTGAGTTTGATCGACCAGGTCAAGCAGTTTAGCGACAATGTCGCGAGCAAGCCTTCACATGCTTCCTGGACTGCAACAAACTCGCTTTTTGGCGTCTGGATAGGTGTCAATGATATCGGGAATTCGTGGTGGAATTCTGGAGAATCAACACTCTTGGGGGAAGTAATGGACAGTTACTTTTCGCAGATGCAAATACTGTTCAATGCAGGAGCACGAAATTTTGTATTCTTAAATGTCCCGCGTAAGTCCCTAAGCTATAGCGCGATTCAGTGGTAAACGTGGCTCTTTAAATGCTGATCTGGGAACCGTCAGCGATCGATAAAACCCCCACGATGCTTGCGCAATCTATATCTTCCCAAGAAGGTGAAGCCGCTGTCATCAGTGAGTTCAACAGTTTGCTCTCCAGCAGAGTGTCATCATTTGCTTCAGCAAACTCGGGGGTAAACGCCATCGTCGTAGATACCCAAGCACCATTCAATCTTGCAATTCAGAATCCAACCACCTACGGTGCTCCAAACGCATCCTGCTACAATTCGGATGGCAAAACTTGTTTGTGGTTCAACGACTATCATCCGGGCATGGCGATTCACAATTTAGTCGCCAAAGCCGTAGCAACGGCGAAAAATGGGACGTTCTTTACCGGAGGATCAACCAGCACACGTTCAATCCGAGCTCCTTTGACCTTTTAAATTGGTCTGACGGCGGTGTTCCTAATGATTTAGACGGTTGCAGTATTTCAATGGTATTCTGGAACTTGCAAACTTTATATTTCCTTCGCCCATGCTTCTCGCCAACTATTGGTTGGCTGAAGTTTGTGTTCACAACAAGATTTTCGATCCTCGAATTGTGAGCAAGGCGAGGTTCGATGGTCCTGCGTGTGGCCGTTTGTGAAGTTAAGCAATGATCGCATAATCAAATTCCGCTGCTATATTAGTCAAAACATATCCCTAAGAAACTCCTAAGTCGTAGAGGCACAATATAATATTAAACTGCGGGCTAATATACGGTAGAGGCGATACCTAGTCCTGGTGTTTTTAGTCATCAATCCTACCAGCTGTGAGCACCTTTTACCAAGGCTAAGATGTGAGCGTTTAGGTTAGGTATGTACCAACCAAACATGCGGGATTAGGTCAGCCGTTTCACTGCTTAGCAATCCTCTCGCAGCAGCGGCATTTTTGGGAGTGCAGCTCCCAGCCACATGGTAATGTAGTAGTCACAGGGACAAGTTATGAGGGATAATTGACACAGGAGGGCTGATAGGGCTGTTGTTGGTCTTCATGCCCTTCATTGATGTCATCGCGATTTACAGGGTTCTCGGCTCCGTGATCCGACCGCCAAGCTTTTGCTAAAGCGCATCTTTGTCGCGAGGCAACTTCTAGTTGACCAGCACGCACTTTTACATCAATCTCCTCAAAACACCGTTTGTACCTTAGTCGTGCAAGTCTATAAAAGGCTATCGTGGGCAACTTGTGGGCTCCTTGTTTTCATGGCGGAACCCGAACGCTTCACACCTCCTACACTTGGTTCGATCTCGTCGGGAAAACAGCAATCCGCTGGCCGCCAAAGAACGATCGCCTCGTGCCTTACTTGTCGGCGCCGAAAGGTTCGATGTGATCATGGCCATCCGACTTGTGGAGCATGTCTGCGAGGTAATCATGTCTGTACATATGCTAGTGATCAGGGTTCAGCCCATCATCCATCTCCTTTACTATCCAGCAGAGTGACGAAAACCTCACCGCCTGGAGCCACAAAACTCTCTCGCAATGCTGATGTCCAATCTCGACTTGACAGACTTGAAACACTACTGGAACAGGCTGTTGGAGCACAAAAGCCTGAACACCGGCCATCCACTAATGCTCCAAATGACCGACAAAGTGGCCATGAATACGAATCGGAACTAACGCCCTCTTCAGGCAGTGGCAGCAGCCTTGGCGCTGGTATTTCCTCGGACGGCCATGATGGCACATTACTCCTTGAAGATGGACAGTCTCAATTCGTTTCGTCTCTACATTGGGCTCTTTTGGCCGACGAGGTGAGCAACATTAAATGAATCATACAAGCTACTCTCATTTTTGAATTATTTCCGCAATCAAAAATGTTGTGTCCCGATTGTATACAAGGCGTCGATCATTTTTTTCCAAACGTCTTCTCAAACGAAGGGGTCATCATGAGCACTCAGATATCACAGTTGATCTAGCTTCCGCATAAGTGCCATTAGCGAAGTTCATATTAATAACGTCGCTTCCAGATTCAAGATATTAAAGCGTTGCTTGGCGATCGTTCTGAGCAAGATTCTGCAGAGAGGTTACGACGGCCAGCTACCCATGCCTTAGGGGCCTTGTTCGCTCTTGAAAGCGGGACACGGGGAATTAATCTATCATCGTTCCTACCAGAATCACAAGCACACTGCGAGTCGCTTCTTAATATTTTCTTTTCTAACGTTGACCCAATGACAAGAATTTTCCACCATCCGACATTATTGCGTCGTTTTGATTCTCATGTCCGTGAGGCAAATCCCATAGCCTTCGCAATATTCTTTTCAGCGATCAACAGCTTGAAGTCTTCGACTGTAAAAGAGATGTTTAATGCGAAGAAAGATGTGCTTTTGGAAAAGTTCCAGCAAGGTCTCGAAGTAAGCCTTGCAAGAGACAATTTTCTAACGACCTCTAGTCTAGAAGTGCTACAGGGCTTTCTACTGTGGCTTGTAAGTAATTACGATGCCTTAAGAAAAGTCTAAGTATTGCAACATATGCTGACTTCTTAGACATGCATAACAAAAGAGGACGACATGGGCAAAGCATGGACCCTTCTTGGACTTGCCATAAGAATTGCACTAAATCAAGGCTTACACCGAGATCCAGCTCTATTCCCGGTCGGATCGATGGATGTGGTGACGATTGAGCTTCGCCGGCGGCTCTGGCACCAAATCTGTCATCTAGAATTCCGCGCTGCTGAATGCAAGGGCCAAGAACCCACAGTTGCTGATGATGATTTCACAACGCTAATGCCACGGAATGTAAACGATGAAGATCTCGTAGAGGGCGCCAGCCCATCGCCCGATATTTATGACGATACTAAGTTCACCGATATGACGTTCCAGCTTGTCCGCTTTAACGGCATGCGGTGCTTAAGGAGAATAGTCCAAAGCACGTATCGACTTGAGCGCAGAATATTGGGTTCTGGACTTCGAGGCACATCCGCTCCCGATCCGGTTCAAGAGCTTCAGTTGATATACAAGGAAATGCAGCTCATGGTGGAAGAAATGCTCGAGGAAAACCGGCTCAAATATCTGCGGTACTGCAGTCTAGACGTCCCTTTACAACGGTTATGTCTAGGTCTCGCTTCACTTCTTGAGTGGAGAAGCTGGGTCTTATTCTGGTTGAGAATTCCTCGTGCATATCGTGAAGCGGTCTTTTCAACAGATATCAGGAAAATGTTAGTCAAACCAAAACTTCACAAAGTAGAAGTTAGCCTACGTCATGCTTGATTTTTTATTCATAAACCTTACTAACTCGCTATGTATTAGGATCTTTGAAAAGTCTGTAAATCTCATCGAAACTATTAATGGTGCGACTGCAGACGCAGACGCAGAACGATTCCGATGGCACATAGGAGGCCATGCAGCATTTCAAGCAATAATGCACGTCCTATCAGAACTACGCAACCCGGATTTTGAGACGCCCGACAGATTGCGAGCACTGCGTGCTCTTCAGATCTCAAGAAGACTGAAAGAGAATGTTTCAAGCAAAGCTTGGCTAGTCGTAAAGAGCATGATCGACAAAGTAATATCAGACCACTTTGCTTCACAATTGAGCCGACCAAACTGCGCATATCCCCCCTCGATTTCGGCGCCCATCCATGAAGAATTAGACTGCCCGCCGAACAAGCCGATGGAGCTACCTTCGGAAGTACCTGTGACTGACATGGGTCCTTCGCTTTATGTCGAAGAGTCACCTCTATACCCTACCCAATCACCTACCGGCATTTCAGACCCATTTGGGCAGATAGACTTTGGACAAATGAATCTAAATAGTATTGCGGGAATGGATATGCAAGATGTTTCTATGGATTTAAACTGGGTATATCTAGACTAGGAGCCTCCTTTACACATTACGCTAACAACTTTAAAGGGATTTTGGGGTGATCCCGTCGATCTAGATCCTGTGGAGTACACTATATAACTTTAGTTATGGCTTGTAAACCTGGATACCTAAACCTCAACGACAAGACGACCGCACACAATGAAAGACGGCGCACGCTAATGTTATAGGCGTGCGTCTCCATCACGTCAAACCGGAACATACATACTTACTCTCTGCGTCTAGCTCCTAACGCTATGAGGATGAACGATGGCTAGAGTTTCTTGGCTGAATACATTATCATGCGAGGGGGTCGGAGACGCGGACCCCAAAGTCTTTGCGCACATCGATCTCCAGGAGTACTGGGTCGCATTTCAGAAAATTTAGGATAGGGAGAGTATCCAGTGCGATGAGCTATCTTTGGTACTGACTATCCTCCATCGTCACTACCCTAGGTCATAGCCCTCCAGGCCCTCTACTATTTATATACTTGATCTAATAATAGATCGGCTTATAGACGTTTACAGCGCCTATCGTGTGAGTATTCCTTCTCGGCCCTCGCGATTTTCGCTATTTATATGCTCAGCCTATGTACAGAATATTGGCAAATCATATTCGCACGGGCTGTTGCTCTTGAGATCGCAAGCCCCGATGTCTACCTATCCGCGCTAGTACGGGCTACGCGGTGGTTCTCAAAGAAGAGAATATTAAAAACCGGAATTGGCGCCGGCAGTAGGAGCTTAGACGAAGGAATGTTTTCCATCCACCAGTCGTATCATTATCTTTGCACTACTTTTTGGCTTTGCGAGCTGTACGTTTGTCAGCCTAGGCTGGTACAAATTGATTGTTGAGAGAGAAGAT